>BDUI01000204.1:49584-89648 GCA_002335545.1 Apodemus speciosus
ATATATATATATATATATATATATATATATATATATATATGTATATATGTGTGTGTGTGTGTGTGTAAATACAAATGTGTATATATAATATAATTATATTTTAATATTTGAAATACATAGTATACATATATAATTTATATGTATAATAGATGTGTGTGAAATAATAATCACAAATCAAGTTAATTTACACCTCTGTCACCTTGCCTAGTTACCATTTTGCATGTGGATATACTGATACCACTGTAGATTTCCTGTTTTAAGAACATCTCAAGAATATTCTATGCTACTATTAGCCACACTCATCATGTGGCAGTGATGATAATCTGGACTATTAATCTTGTAAGTAAATATTTGAAAATACAATTTCACTTTTGCTCCTGGGTCTCCGCATTTTATGTCTGTGGGATACATTTGGTTATTACATGTTAGCAAAGAGCAATGATCTCAGCATGGATGAACTAAAATGTAAGAAGAGCAAGAAAAGTAGGAGAGAAATTCAAAGTCGACTATGTGCCCTCACTGCTGTAGAATTCTCTGCATTTTTTTCTTTCTAGCAGTAACTGTTATCTTCCATTCAGAATCAGACTTTTGCTCATGAAAGCATCTTGATTACTGACTCCCAGACTGGGCTCATATAAGAATGCATGGGTCTAATAATATCTGAATCATTTGGAATTTCTACACCCCTATAATAAATTAGAGCTCAGTAGAGCAAAGGCCTCACCTCTATTTATAACTAAGTATCTTTATGTGTTATGGACACTAGAGTTATATCTATAGATAAGGCGAAAATATGCTCTAGAATAGACTAATCTTTAATATATAAACATTATACACTGTTATACCTGGAAATCGAACTCAGATCTATATTAACTCATTTTATCATACTGATAGTGAAATGATATTGTACATTAATTTAAAAAAAAATACAAGTTAGCTATAATACAGTGCATGGAAGAAACTATTGGATACTGGTGAATAACTATTTTTCAGACTTGTTACCTAGAATAGTGATAAATATTTAGAAGTGTGGTCTAAATTTATGTGAAAATGAAGGAACACTAAATGTGAAGGCTTTCTCTGTTGATGAGTCTAGATTGAAATATGTATTATGAAGGCTCACTGTCACAGTGGGGATAATATCATTGCAAATTACCTGAAATAGATGAGTTATATACCCAGTATTTAAACATTATTTAATATTTTTAATACTTGTATATAAGGAATTCAAGATCTATAATCTTACCTCACCTCCATCCTTCTGCTGAAACATCCTCCTTTCTTATTTTCATGAATTATTTGTGTATGTTTGTGTTTGCAAGTATTTGTATATGTGTGCATGTGATATACTAAAATTCAATAGGGTATGTTCATGAGCCTAATAGGAAGGTATTTCTCCCGGAAATGGGCAACTTTTTAGTGATTATACCACTGAAGAATACCTCAGATACCAGTAACTGTCAATAGTGTGTCAAGGGAGAATTGGGCCTCATGAGCCTTGCTTCTAGCAATGGTAAAGTGTTGATGGTCAGAAATTTGGCCGAATCCTGTGTAGACAAACAGGAACATAATGAGTTCATTAGTATACTGGCCGTGTTACATTCAGAAGACAACATTAATAGCATTCCAATCTGTTCTTTTAATTTTTATAATTTCCCTGTCCCTTTCCTGTGATAGTCATTTTTCCTTGCAGGGCATAAAATATGATACAGATGTTCTGTTTAGGGTCCATCCCTCTAAAGTCATTCACCTTTACTTTAACAAATTTAACAAAGATTTACTTATCTTAGAAAGGGGAGAAATTGATCCATTTATTCACTATTTTTTTTTACTTGTTGATTACTGGGATTTGTGCTACTGAAGGTAATATTGTAAATTATTTCACTTGTGGATATGGATAATATACACAGACATTCCAAAAATTTAAATTTTTGGATAACAGTTTTTAATTAATTTATCTAAATAGATGCAGTGAAATTGACTAGTTGTTTCTAATAATTTAACTTCTCCATTAAGAATAGCATAGCCATACATCGTATTTGTTTAAATTACAAAATCTGTATGAGGAGGTCATTCATCTTGACTGTTTCAAATCACTAATAATTTTAAGTCTGTTAAGGTTAAAAATCACTTACTTGCCCTGCTGTAAATTAACTATTAATTTCTAAAACAAGACAAAAAATTTAAGAAGTATTTTATTACCCTAGCAAGCTAAAATTTAAACTCTTGAGAAAAATTATACTTAGCATAAATAACAAAATTAAAAACAAAAAAATAGCAGATGAACAACTTAAATATATATATTTTTTTACCAATAATGTTCATCAAATAAGTTACTTTGAAAAAGTCTTTAGACAAGCAGTTCCAAACATTTAAATAGCTCTGGTACAAGTATTGCTTAAGGTGATGGTGGTTCAAAGAAGTTTGCTCAGATGCATACATCTTAAAATAACACAGCATATTATTTTGGTGTAGGTTTTATTTAGTGCTTAGTAATTACATAAAAATATTTGATATCAAAATAAAAATGTAAGTGAAAATAATATAATAATGCACAGGACTTAACCCCAAGAAAAGTTATAGATCATGAGCTGCTTTGGTGAAATCCTCTTTACCCATTAATGACAGCCTGGGCCATTCAGAGTCAGACAACAAAAATATGGGTGGGAAACATAGGGAAACATGATTAAGGTGCATCTTGACCTGATCATTTGTCAATAACTAGACTAATAAATTCCCTGTAGTTCATATGATGAGGAAATATGCTTAATGTTTGACAATGTGTTCAGAAATTGTCCTCTTACAGAGATAAGGACAAATGGTGTCATAAGTGTCTAAAAGACCACTGACTTTATAAATGTTGGGAACAAAGAATGTATTCTTTTGCCCTCCTCTTCAACATCTCCTCTGAGTTTCTCTAATTCTTCTTTCTTTGTTCTTCTTTTCTTCAGGAAAATTCATTGTTTAGTTTTGTTTTGTATTTTTATCATTGCCACACACATACACACACACACACACACACACACACACACACAAAACAAAACTGGCAAGTGTCACTTAAAGAAGAACTGGCTTATTTTGGCTCATGCCTTAGAAAAAGTCATGGTGGCAAGAAGTTGTGAAGCTGATCACATTGCCTAGAGGTCACAAAACAGAGAGAGATAAGCACTGGCAATAACAAGGAAAGCAATATGCTTTCCTCCTTTCACTCAGTTTGGTGATTATGAAGGCTTCTCATTTCAAACACATCCACTCAATTGCCTACAAATTTATCTTAAAGGCAATTCTAGGCCCTATTACATTGGCAATTAATATAACATATCACAGGAAGATTTAACCATGTAGTCTTACCTGCAACCAGGAAGGGGGATTTACTAGAAACAAATCTTGCTGGCATTGTCTTGGTTTTGTAAACTCCAAGACAGTAAGAAAATAAATTTCTATTTATTAAAGTGGATTGTTTGGAGAACTTTGTAATGGTATGTCAAACAAACTAAAATTATTAATAAAGTAGATTTATGAATGTAGAATGAAACGTTGTCTTATATAATTGATTAATATTTCTGGAGGCAAAGAGTATTCATCTCACCAAAATTTCTCTCTCTCTCTCTCTCTCTCTCTCTCTCTCTCTCTCTCTCTCTCTCTCCACAGCATGACACCAGTCATTTCTGACACACAAGGCAGGTTTAATTTACTTCAATCCACTTTTATACCATTTTAATCACATGCAAGTACTAAGGGTACTAGTAGTACAATGAGGGACAAGCAAGACACTAAAGACAAAATAGAGCAATAAGCAAAGTCCTTTGGTTGCTCCACAGTGACAGTCGTTTCCAAGTGTGTGTAAGAATAACCAAAATACCTGAGCCCACCTCCTTGTCTAAGCCAGAAATCTTGCTTGAAACCCACTTCTTTCGTTCCACCCTAAGATTAAAATTACTGCCTTAACCTACTTCCCTATTATAGTCTAACATCTGATTTGAACTAAACTTCTCTATCATGCCCTAATATCAGATTTCTGCACTTGTGTTTACTTCCTTGTTATTGCCTAATGCCAGACTTCTGCGTGGAGCCCATTTCCTTTTCCTTGGCCAATGTCAGGCTCCAGCCAGGAGGCACGGTACCCCAATAAGTCTCTCTACAACTCCCCCCTTTTTTATTTAAAAAACAAGGTCTTTCACACAAGAATGGCTTCCTTATCCATCTTCAAAGTCACATGCAGCTTGCTTGTGGTATTAGAACAAACATGGCCTTATTAATGTTTATTAATAAACACTCATGGCCTTATTAGTGTTTATTAACAAACACAGTCTTTTGGCACATGCCTTTGTCTTAGGTTGGTAAGGATATGTACAGAATATTACCTGTCCTTGGATTGCCAGCCTGTTAATGACTGCTGTTAATAGTTTTTAGTTTCAAGACATGTACTTTGGCCACCAATAGGTGGATGTTGTTAAATACCAACATCCTTAATTACTACTTTTCTATAACTTAAGAACCATGAGTACACTTTCCAGAGCCACTAGCTGAAATACATGTATTGAGAGGATATAAATTCACATGTCCTAAAAGTTTATAGAAAAAATGTAAAAATTGTATGCCAAGGAAAAGACAATTAATTCTTCATTTTTAAGGGACACAGATGTAATAATACTGCATCAGTGCAGGTGTGATCTAGAATCACATTAGTAAAACAAACTTATATATTTTATTAAAACAGTATGAAGCCTATGACATCATCCATTGGGACTTTAAAATCTCCTATTTTCTGTTAAGACTATGTGAATTTACTCCCTAGGATCTACATAGAAGTAAAGAAATGATTTTTTGATAATTGTGCTCTAACTTTTGTGTGCATGTTATGGTAACACACAGACTCCTTTGCAAACATACACACGTACACACACATTAAAATGAACAGTGAAAACAGAGTTAAATTCTAAAGGATCAATCAATTGTAAAATATAAAAATGAAAATGAAGCTCTCAGCATCAGAATTCTGAATAAATATTTGTCAATATACTATTACAACTTGTCTTTAAAATGTAGAACCTAGGCATCCCTGGTTCAGGGACTACTTTGCTGGCAAGGCACAATGCAGAGAGAGCAGGACCCCTCAATGTTGCTTATCAGGCACTCAAGCTGAACATAGTTCTAAGTGTAGCCCACACCACATATACAAGAGCACACAAATAAATATGTACCACTAAATACAAATAATAACTTAAATATCTTATAATATTTTGTAAGTTTGTTACTTCTGAACTAACAAAAGTGTACTGAACTTTTAGTAATTTAGATGTTTTTTAAATACTACCTATGTTGCAATTCAAGACAAATTAGCATCTTACAAAATCAATATTTAAAATGATGTTTTAAGTAAAAATATATCGAGGATTATTATGAAATAGGTATATATTTCTGGGTATGTTAAAATAATTAGTTTTGAGTCTGTTTATTGCACGCATAGAGAATTCTGAGATTTTGTACAAAATCAACTTGACAAAAACCCATTCAGTATCTGACCAAATTATCAAACTTGTTTTTAAGAGAACCAAAGATTTCTAATAGTAAAATCTGTAAGTTATATGCTCATTGAACACTCAAAAAATGTGACACAGTACAGGATAATAGACATACTTCAAGAGTACCATATCAGCAGTTCTGAAAGCACTCACCATTTATGCACTTACTGATGCTATATTTAATAAAGAAACATAATATTAAAAGCAATGGAATGAGGACATTTATGAAGAACTTTTACAAAAGTTGGAGTTAGTTGTGCAGATATTTTGATAATCCAACTTGATAAAATGGTAGAATTTGTACTGATCTGATGTAGGATGGATAGTGTAGAAGCTGCTTACATGGTCCTTCATAAAAACCTGTATATTCTCTCTCTCTCCCTCTCTCTCTCTCTCTCTCTCTCTCTCTCTCTCTCTCTCTAAATGAAGAGCAAWGACTTAAAAGATGTTTAACATGTTGTAAAATGACATAAGCCAAGAAAACATGCACTTCTGAAATAGCAACGTAGGACCTTTACATAAGTGAATGAGAACAAGCTTTCTTCTCCACACACAGAGCTCTACAGGAAAGAAAGGCACAGTTTTTCAAATCTGTATTTTATCACTTCGAAAACTAACAAACTGAGCTAACGTTTTACAGCTATTGCAAACAAAAACCTCAGTCATTCATAAGCCCCACAGTGAGATCCATAAGGAATTCTTCTACCTACAGAAACAGTTCACCACCCACAAGTTCTATATACATTCTTTGCTGGACCACCTCCCTATGGCATCTTGAAAGTGAAATTTGGTCATTATAATTTGGTTTTTGGTTTTTGTGATACTCTAATTACTAACATTTAATTAACATATAACTCCATCAAATGTTCTAAAATATAGGGTAAAAATGGGACTCTGATATTTTTGTAAACTCCTGAGTCCAATAGGCCTTATTCTCGTCTGACCTCAATATTTCCTTTCACACTATGCCTCATCTTGTCATGTATGCTATTTTAATACCTATAATTTAATGAGATTTACTGATTCTTTGTATAGTTCTTTTGGTTTCTACTTGGTTGATTTCAGGCCTGAGTCTGACTATTTCCTGTTGTCTACTCCTCTTGGGTGTATTTGATTCTTTTTGCTCTAGAGCTTTCAAGTGTCCTGTCAAGCTACTAGTATATGATCCCTCCAGATTCTTTTTGGAGGCACTCGAAGCAATGAGTTTTCCTCTTAACATTGCTTTCATTGTTTCCCCTAAGTTGGGCTATGTTGTGCTTTCATTTTCATAAAATTCTAAAAAGTCTTTAATTTCTTTCTTTATTTCTTCTTTAACCAAGTTATCATTGAGTAGAGAATTGTTCAGCTTCCATGTTTATGTGGGCTTTCTGTTGTTTTTGTTGTTATTGAACACCAGCTATAGTCTGTGATAATCTGATTAGATGCATGGGATCATATAATTTTTCTTGTATCTGTTGAGGACTGTTTTGTGAGCAATTATATGGTCAAATTTGGAGAATGCACCATGAGGTGCTGAAAAGAAGGTATTTTTTGTTTGTTTTAGAATGAAATGTTTATAGATATCTGTAAAATCCATTTGGATCATAACTTTTGTAGTTTCACTGTGTTTCATGTTTACTTTCTGTTTCCATGATCTGTCCATTGCTGGGAGTGTGGTATTGAAGTCTCCCACTACTATTGTGTGAGGTGCAATGTGTACTTTGAGCTTTAGTAAAATTTCTTTTATGAATGTGGGTGCCATTGCATTTGAAGCATAGATGTTCAGGATTGAGAGTTCATCTTGGTAGATTTTTTTCCTTTGATGAGTATGAAGTGTCCTTCCTTATCTTTTTTTGATAAGTTTTGCTTCAAATTTGATTTTATTTGCTATTAGAGTGACTACTCCAGCTTGTTTCTTAGGACTATTTACTTGATTTTTTTTTTTTTTTTTTTTTACTTTTTACCCTGAGGTAGTGTCTGTCTTTCTCACTGAGGTGTGTTTCCTGTAAGCATCAAAATGCTGGGTTCTGTTTATGTATCCAGGATGTTAGTCTATGTCTTGTTTTTGGGGAACTGAGTCCACTGATGTGATGAAATATTAAGGAAAAGTGATTGTTGCTTCCTGTCATTTTTATTGTTTGAGGTGGAATTATGTTTTTGTGGCTATCCTCTTTTGGGTTTGTTGAAAGAAGATTACTTCTTTACTTTTTCTAAGGTGTAGTTTCCCTCCTTCTGTGGAGTTTTCCATATATTATATTTTATAGGGCTGTATTTGTGGAAAGATATTGTGTATATTTCTTTTTCTCATGGAATTTCTTGTTTTCTCTGTCTATGTTAATTGAGAGTTTTGCTGAGTATAGCACCCTGGGCTAACATTTGTGTTCTCTTAATGTCTGCATGACATTTTCCCAGGATCTCTTGGCTTTTATAGTCTCTGATGAGAAGTCTGCTGTAACTATGATAGGTCTGCCTTTATATGTTACTTGACATATTTCCCTTATTGCTTTTAATAATCTTTGTTTTGTGCATTTGGTGTTTTGATTATTATGCAACAGGAGGAATTTCTTGTCTAGTTCTGTCTATTTGGAGTTCTGTCGGCTTCTTGTATGTTCACGGGCATCAATTTCTTTTGGTTAGGGAAGTTTTCTTCTACAATTTTGTAGAAGAGATTTAGTAAACTAAAAAAAGAGATCAGGAGTCATAGAAGAAAGCATCATCAACAGAATACAAGAAATAGGAGAGAGAATCTCAGGTGCAGAGGACACCATAAAAAACATTGAAACAACAGTTAAAGAATGCAAAATGCAAAAAACTCCTAACCCAAAACATCTAGGAAATCCATGACACAATGAAAAGACCAAACCTAAGGATAATAGGTATAGAAGAGAGTGAAGATTCCCAAATTAAAGGACCACTAAATCTCTTTGACAAGTATCTTGTAGCCATTGTGGAAAATGTCTCAGATATTTACACTGTTTAGCAAGGTGACTAGCATATGACATCAAATCTAGATTCAAACACTTAACTATATGCAATAATAATGTAACTTCAAACAAGGGAAGAAATTATAGAATTTTTTAATGTGGCAATTTTTACATCCATTTCTCTTTCTATACATGATGTAATTGTCATTGTAGAAAGCTACAACTTGCTTTTAAAAGTGCCTAAATATTTTTAACTATGTGAGATAAATTTTCTGAACATTTCAAAGTCAACCGATGAGTGGCTATATTGCTAGTAAATATCTAACTAAATAAAATAAAGCTATGTTGATAATTTGTTAGAAAATATTAGAGAGAATCCATGCATAATCTTTTACTCCAGGAGAGTGTGAGGTTGGATGAAAGAAATGTAGAATTAGCATGTGCTGACCTGGGATATGGACAGATTCTGCATTTAGGTAAGAAGAGGTTAGTAGCAAAGTCTGTGTGAAAGCTGCGGTAAATGCCATGATTTAATATACATTTAATAATATATATGTGTATGTGTAAGTGAAGGTATCCGTAAGTTACAGTGAGGATGTCAGATTCACTAGAGCTAGTATTAGATTGTTGTGAGTTATTAGACCCAGGCATTATGAAACAAGTTCCAGTCCTCTGCAAGACAAGTTTCTCTAATCTCTCAGGCAGATTTTAAACAATGCTAAAAATGGATTAAAATGGTCAGCAAGTGCATCTAAACCCTCAACTTTTGTTTGTAATCTTGTGTTTCTTTACTTTTCTATAGCCCATCAAAATGTATAATGATAAACCCAAGAAAACCATTTTCAACCAAAATAGAATAATGTGAAATGGCAGAATATAGATTTATATATATATATATATATATATATATATATATATATATATATATATATATATATATATATATATATATATATATATATATATATATATTATATATATTATATATATATATTATATATATATAGATTTATATATATTCTGCCATTTCACTTTATTCTCATTTCTATATTTATCCCATTCACAATATTCACTGTATTCTCATTTCTATATATATCCTGTTCACATAAGGATTTGCAATTTAGCTGTAATCCCCTACCAGAGGTTGTATTACAGAATAGAAGAGGGATAGATTTGATATCTTTACAAAAGTGAATGCTATGTGGTACATTACATGAGAAATGTAATACTATACTCTTTCTATGTAAATCACTTGGGGGCAATTAGAGAGTCCCTCACCAATATGTGAGAAAGTTTAGAGTAATGCCAAGAAAATGAGAAAATTCTAAAGGCTGGTATCACTTTCTTTTTGATACCTCCCCTTGGTTACCCACCTTCATATCCACCCTATTAGGAACCCTTAATTGTTTTCATACCATTGTTGAACTTTGGACCCTGTATATTGAACAATCTTATAGCCTTCATAGAAGAGAGAATAGGAGCAGTACAACTGATGATCCAGCTCCAACAATATGAATTAGTTACCCAACACCCTGAGCATAGCTCTAGAATTGGATCTTGTACAAGAAAAAGGGGGAAATAAGGGACCTGATCAGAAGGGGTTGTCCAGTCCAGAGCCCTCCTTACATCTTCCCCCTCCCACCTGGGGTCAAGGTTAGGCCAAGTTCCATTCTCCACTCATAGGAACATTGTTGAGTTAAAAAAAAATTCTCAGAATGTACTGGATGATAGTCACCTGAACCTCTAGAAAGTCCCAGGTAGAGTTCAAATATGTGTCATGTTTGCTAGCCAATAGATTTAAAGGTCAATATGCTTAGCCAATAAGTTTGAACTATAACCTTGTTGATGTATCCTGTGCCCCTAAAAAGTATAAGAACTGCTTGTAATAGCCATTTGTGGTCTCCTTCTCATCACTCATCTCAAGTGACTGATTGAGGGTTGAGCCCGAAATGCTGGAAAATAAACCTCTTGCTTTTGCATCGAAAAAAAAATATATATATATAAATAGCTGATTTATGTTTTTTCAGGGTGAGTTTTAACTCACAATTTGACTATATTTGGAATTACTAAGAAGTTTTTAAGTCACTATCCTTCTGTTTAAATATTTTTAGAGAGATTTAACTGAGAAATAGGACCATTATTCCTTGTGGATGATATCATGTCACAGGTTGGAAAACTGAACAGTATGAAATTATCAACCAAGCAAGTAGCATCTTATTTATTCTGCTCCTTAATAGTCAATTGTGGTGATTTTAATGAGAATTGCTCTCATAGTATCATACATTTGATGTATTTTCCTCAATATATAGAATACTTAGGAAAGATTAGGAGTTGTGGCCTTGGTGGAGGAGGTTTATTACTTGATGTCAGGATTTGTGGTTTAAAAACTCCAGGACATTCAGTCCATTGAACTAGGGCAAGAAAAATACAATTCAAAGACATTTGTATTATTATTATTATTATTATTATTATTGTTATTATTATTAATGTCTCTCTCTTTTTTACACTCCAGATTTTATTCCCCTCTCAGTCCACTCTCTGACTGTTCCACATTCCATACCTCCTCCCCACCCCTGTAACTCCAGGAGGAAGTATCCRCCCCACCACCACCATTTATATTGATAAAATCTAGTTCCATGTTCTCCTTATATTAATTTTAATCTAGAAAATTTATAAAATCCTTACAGGCCAGAGGAATGGTGTGGCAGGTAAAGCCAATTGCCAGCAAGCTTGGCTATCTGATTTGATCCCAAGGAATTACATGTGAAATGTGCCAGATGTATTCTGCATGCTGTCTTCTGCCTTGCATGCCTGGGAGGTGGCCCATGCTTGAACCTCTCATATGAACAAATTTAAAACATAAAACAACAGATTTTAAAAGTCCTTACACTTAAACTAGCAAATGCTATGACCTGGTTTCAACAGCATATCCATTCTATCCAGATTCTTCTTCCTGAAATAAGCATATATTTTCTTAAATTTAAAATGTTTCTAATGCATTTATTTGACATGAAGTTAAAATTTGACAAGTCTGTGGTTCCTATGTCAATGGTTGATTTTGTATCAATGCTCTTCCATTTGAAATATTTGAAACTTTAAAAATAAAATTCCTGAGCAAGCCATTTTATGCATTTATTTACTAATTTATTGGTTAATAGAAATCAATGTTATTCTATCCACATATAATAAGGTTTTCTCCATTTATAGATAAATGTTCATGTTTGATAGTTCAGATCTCAGTATCCAAAAGTAACAAGTATACAGAACAAATATAATTTTATTTGGAGAGCTGACAATCTCTTCTCAATATATTCAAGTCCTTTGGGAATAAGCACAGACCAAGGGAAACTTAGAGTAGGAGCTGAGTACAGAAAAGGCTGAGTGGTTGTCTAGGGTGCATTTCCAGAGGGGTTTGATTAATGTTGCTTTATCAGATAAGAAAGGAAAAACACCCTTTTATTTTATGACACTTCCAACTGGTTTTCATGAGTTAGACTTCCTTCTAGGCAATTAACTACTAACCATTTACAGGCAATCTATGCACAGAAGCAGTAAAAGATGAATTACAATTATGAAGTAATTGACACGGGGTATGGAGGGCACTTTAAGTAATGTTGTTGTGCATCCTATACTGGAAGAAATATGTACTGCTATTGACAGGCCATTAGTAAAGCTCATACTTCAGCATCAGATAATAGAAACTCAAGTCTAAAATGAATCTACTCACATGAGGGCGGGAATAATCCAGTTCAAGCAGCCTCTGAGAAAACATTTAAGTTTTCTGGAGTGGCTTTATCAAAATACCTCAAGTTTTATCTCAGAAGAGTTCCCATGTTATTTTGTTTTCTTTGACAGTCAAGTCAAAACTGACAAACCAAAGCAGCTTTCTAAGAAATTCAATTACTGAAAGTCCTGACAGTTACTTTGTTTGGTCTAAAGTTTTCAAAATTGTGTGTGGAATATATAATATTATTTGTTTTGAAAGATATATACTGAATTGATTAAATGACATTAAAAAGTACTATCAGAATACACAATAAACATACAGACATTACCATATTTCATTGAAAAAGAAACAGCACAATAATAAAGAATATTTTAATGAGAATCTATCAGTTGTCAAGCAGCTTTTTGTAGTTCTTACCAATCTAGATGTCATGAGCCTCAGAGAGCAGAGCCTGAAATATGGCACCTAAAGTCTCATGCAATAGCCAACTTAATCAATCAGCGAATTTACACCTTCAGGGTTAACAATAGTCATCTGGGTAAAGTATAGGACCGTAAGAACAAGACACATGTGCAATGCCATGGTTTTCTATAGCTACATATGAGTAACAACAGCTGAAGTAAACTCATTCTTAACTACTACACCTGGGAGGAGGGAAAAAGCACATTCCAAGAGAAATTCTTTGTTTTGAGGAAACTGAGGCCAAAAGACTCTTGTCCTATCTTCCTAGAGTTACCTTCCAACCCCTCAGACCTCTTTGATATCAGATTGTTTCAACACCTTTTTGGGAGATAATACTAAATCATTTTTATCTTTAACAATATTTAAATCTAGCAATTATTTATTATTCATTATTTAAAGATAAAAATTAATTTGAGTTCTTGTGACTCATTTATACATTTTTACCCATGGCCTGGGTAATATTCAGTAAAAGAGATTGTTCTACATTCCAGCATTTGCCCAAATGGGGATATGTTGGATGACATAAAGAATACTATAAGTATTTATATGTAATCATATAGTATTTTTTCATTGTTTTACGCAATGGTTATATGTGGCAGAATAATAAAGATTATCATATAAGTTATTTAAATATTGAAATGTAATAAACAAAATCTCAAGGTCTTTACTTATACATATTTAATATTACTTATATTTCTATTTTGTTCAACTAATTGTAACTGAAAACTATTTTTCAAAGAGATAACACAATAGAATTGCACTGGACCTATATACCATTATAACCCTCTACCTAGATCTCTCTTAAGAACATGAATAAAGAATAGGGATTTAAAGAATTGAATAACCAATGTGTGTGTGTGTGTGTGTGTGTGTGTGTCTGTGTGTGTGTGTGTGTGTGTTTTGTGGTGAATATGGAGTCCAGAAGTTACCATCAGGTGTTTTTCTCAATGCATTCCCTACTTGTTTTTTCAAATCTCTTGCTGAGCTTGGAACTCACCTATTCATCCAGGCTCTAGATATTCTCTAGTCTCATCTGCATTACCCACATAGTGATGAGAATACAAGTGTGTCTGTGTTTCTCTCAGATGCCGAACTCATGTCCTGATAATCGTGTTGCCAGCATGTTAACTAAGCCACCTTTCTAATCTACTGTTGCAGTGTACACAAAAAAAGTATCTCATTCACCTGACAAGTTAATTATCTTTCATCTTTCTCTCACAAGGGATGCTACAGTTGTTTTTGTTGGCTTAGAAGCTAAGTATCTTCCAAGTTACTCTAAGAGTTTCTATCATTTCTAAGATCAGCTTCCCAAATATTTATGTCAGGTCAGAAACTTGATGGTTTAGCATAAAATGATTCTATGGCTACAAAGTACTTTGCTAGCAAAGTGATACAGACCATGTGAATAAATTGATAGTGTTATGCATATTTTGGAGTGACAGAGTAGTAGTAGTAATATTTTAAAACCAAAATGCATTTTAGTGTTGTCATTAATTGATGTTTGCCTACTCTAATTTTTTTTTTACAGAAAAAGAATTTACAACAAAATATATGTTTTTGTGGTTTTGATGTGTATTGTCTAGAGAATATACATACATATATATATATATATTCTATAGCCTACATCCATCAAATTTTGTAATGAAAACTACAATTTATCTTTGTAGCAAAACTCATTATCTCATCATCTTTCAGTACTTGGCTTCAAGCAGAACTGTCAATAATAAATATAGTTATTGAATATGTTGTGATGCCTCTTTGACAAACTGAGTAACTAACCATTAGTCATAGCATATACTCTAAAATGCATAGTTCCTTGAAGACTCCATCATACCTTAACTTCTCTATCCTTCTATCACAGTTCTCTTAACAGATGCACATTATTTGAAAATTCAGATTTTCCTTTCATGATGATATAAGATTTGAAGAAACACAGCTTTAATTAACAACATATCACAAGTAAGAACACATGTTTTCAATAGTCTAGATGTTTATGAAAATTGTTATTTCACATATGTATTATAGAAGCACCTTCTTTCCTCCTGCCATGGTAGTATTGTGGTTCAGGTGACTTTTGTTGCTAGCTTGGAGTGTTACGTTCATTGTATAAAGAATCTGAGTCAATGATTTCACCTTTCTGTAACTTATTCTAAGGAATACAGCGTAAAACTACAGTCTTGGGCAGCAAGGCAGCTTAGCAGCTAAAACACTTGCCACACACCCAAATTTAACTGCACCCCCCCCCCCCCAGAGATCACAATGGAGAATAGAAGAAACAAGCTACAGAAATTTGCCTTCTGATCCAGACAGGCTCTGACACACACATGTACACACACACACACACACACACACACACACTCACACACTCACACACTCACACACACAAGTAAATAAATACCAAAATAAAGTGAAAATATTTGAAATAGAATCAATCGATTATGCAGTGCTGTTCATCCTCCCTGCAGATTTCACAAGACTTTACACTGCAGTCAATTAAGTACTATGTTTTATCAGAACAGATTATCTTTGAAGGATCTGCCTCTCCAAAACTCTCTGCTCTCAGCTTCCTCCAATCTTTCTTTATTCACTGGACATCCCACCAAAAAGGACTTCAGAGGTGTTTAACACTCTATCACTGAATGTTTTCTTTTTTGTTTAATACTATAAGCTACTTTCACCATTTCTTCCTCATTAGAGAAATGAATACATTAGACACATGGGTTTCACTAATTTGTAGATAGACCACTTTTGATAGGAGTGTGCCCCACCATGTCTTATATTACCTATAAAAATTTGATAGTTGATTTGTTATATCAGTTTATTTATTTAATATCAGTTTTATCTCCTCAACTAGAATAGAAGATTCTTAGAAGACACTTTCTTTTACATGTTGCCATTCACTACTGCTACCTCATTATAGATAATTACTTAACATAGAAGAGATAATAAATAGCCCATTCCATTTGACGACTTCACAATTTAAAATTTTGAGCAAAAATAAAGTCAACTTTATTTTTTAACTTTATATCAAAACGCTTTCTAACAGAGGAACAGAATTTATATCTAATTCACTGAATATTACCACTTGCCATCTGCCAGAAACAAAGTTTAGGTCATTAAGTACAAATCACACAATGAATAATCTTTAGCACCACAAAAGTCATATACATGATGTGAGTATACAGATAGATGAAAATATATCATCCTGTAGATTTACAAAATGAAAAAGGGAATAAAGTCAATGTAAAATCCTGAGTCTTGATATCTACAACAAAGGAAACACTTTTCTTTAATATTCTATGACTTAAAATTTTAAATCTTAACAATAAATTAGTAAAGGGACATTGGGAATACTTTCTCACACAGGAATCTTACGTTTGGCAGGTGGTCATCCAATTTCTGCTGGAATATTTTAGTAATGGAGAAATCATTGTGTCAAAGAGAAGCCAATCCTATTATCTGACAGTTATAATTATCAGAATTCTATTTCTTGTGCCAAGCTGACTTTTAGTTCTGATCATGTCTTTCTTATGTCAAGCTTGCATTTAAACAGGAAGTGTTTCAGATATATTACTATTTAACATTTAATTTGCAACATTTGAAGGAAAGCTCTATTTCTTTAGTTTTCAATGGATGCAACATCCTGTGGACTTGAAAACTCTCTGGACCACTTCTTTCCCTTTTATGATATTAGGCTATGTTAGCACCTATATAACATGGGGTTTTGTAGCATTCATTGAAAAATGTTTTACGAATACATGTACTGTTACAAAATAGCAGTTGAAATGACCAACAATATTCTGAAATACTAAAAATCTATACTAGCAATGAAAATTAAAGTGAGATGTTATGYATCCTTTCAAAGGTTATAACAATTTCCTCTAAATTAAGGGTATATAATAGCAAATTTACTTCTGACTTGTAAAATTTGCTTACCAAAACAACAACAACAAAAAAGATGGCACAGAGTCAGAAAAGTGGTGTAGTTTTAGATCATATAGTTGAACAAAAGCAAGTCTGAGATAAAGGTAAGATGCAGAAAGGGCTCTGAAAGCGATGGATGACTCTGCTGTTAAAATGAATCAATGCTTCTTGAATGGATGTATTACAATTCCTGTGGCATACATTCAGAATAGCTCTTGAAATACTGCACAAGAGAGACTTGCTTTCTTTAATTATATAATTTGATTACATTTCAAATGTTGTCCTCATTCGCAAAACCCCAACCCCATCCCTATGTTTCTGTCTCAAAGAGGTGCTTCCCCAACCACCCATCCACTCACACCTCACCCCTCTAATATCCACCTTCTCTGGGGCATTAGGCCTTCACCAGACCAGTCACTTCCCCTCCTACTGATGCCAGATAAGGAAGTCCTCTGCTAAATGTGTAGTGGGAGCCATGGACTGGCCCATGTATGCTCTGGTTAGTGGTTTGAGTTCTGAGTGGTCCAGTAAGTTGATACTCTTGTTTTTCCTATCGGGCTGCAATCCTCTTCAGCTGTTTCAGTCCTTCCCCTAAATCTTCTATTGTGATCCCTCAGTCTAATGTTTGGCTGTATCTGCTTCTGTCTTAATCTGGTGCTGGCAAAGCCTCTCAGAGGACAGCCATACCAGGCTCTTATCTGCAAGCACATCTTGGCATAAGCTAAGGTGTTGGGGTTTAGTGTCTGGATGGAAGGAGAGAGACTTGCTAAATTGAAAATATAGTTATCAAATAGTATACAGTATTTAATACCTCTCTTCATATTCAGAAAAATAGTTTTAAGAATATCGTCTTTTCCATAGATCAGGTATATCAATTTGTTTCCCTTGCTATAATCAGGCTTGTTGTTAAAATACTTACTAGATAAATATGCATCATATATTTTATTCTAGCAAATTATTGAATTCTTGAACAGATATTCAGATGAAACATTGATGTATTTAAGAAAACTGTTATCTTTTTATTGGAATAATTACTGAACATGAACATAAAAACAAACAGTAAAAATCTAAAGGATCTTAAAATACTTAGAGAAGAAAGTCCAAAATCTATAATTAATTAAGTGTGCCCAGGTGGCACAATAAATGAAAATATAACAAATGTTCAAAAGGCCTGTAATTGTCCAGCCATGTAAATGATTGCAACATAATTATTGAAGAAAAATATTCAAAATAATTTACTCATTTTAAACAACCAAAAATTCCTAAAGATGACATTCTAAAACCAAATTACCAATAAATCTTATAGTAACTATATTAAAATGTTTGAAATGGATAGTTAACAASTCAAAGTTGTTAAACTATTAAAAACATGATGACTATTTTCTAAATTTTACAGAAATTTAAAGGGTTTTGAACATGAATTTATATATAAACTTTTTCTGATGGAGAGTATGTTGTTTTTAATAGTCATTAGTATACTGAATAAAAACAATCTTAAATAAAAAAGATGTTAATGTCTAACTTCATATGACTGTTTTCATGAAAAAAAAAACCTTAATCAAGAATTTAACACTAAGTTAATTCTTATGAAAATGAAGGATAAAACACGTAGTCACAACCTATTATTTCACACTGTAGTATTTTCTGTGCTTTACCCAAGTTATTAAAATGATGTATAACTGACAGGGGTGATTCAAATACTTATTATATTAAGATAAAAATCTTTACCTGGAACAACAAACAAACAAATCCTGTATCAATAAATTAAGATCACACACACACACACACACACACACACACACACACAGAGACACACACACACACACACACACACATTAAGTTTTGTAGATAACAAACCACAAAGCAGAAATTAATAATTTAGATTTGTAAAGCATATTTTTAAAGATTCCATTAACATTAGTAAATATCAACATAAAATAAAAACTTCCCTTGAAATACTGAAAAAAATATTTTTCTCTGATCTTCTATTTGAAGGCTAATAAAAATTTTGTGATTACATTCAGTACTGTTTAAATGTTAGTTTACTCTAAATTAAGTTATTTGATTCGGGCTTAGTAAACACAGTAATGACTTTTAGATGAGATTTAACAAACACGTTAACCTGTAGATAATATGAGAAGCTAATTAAATATTGAAAATCTTAAGCTTGTCCAGGTAGCACAGGCCTCTAATCTCGACTGGTAGAAAGGTGAAGGAAGAACAATCACTGGTTTAGGGCTGAATGAACTACAAAGTCCATTCAAGAACAACCTATTTACTTAATAAGAGTCTGTCAATGTGAGGAATAAAAGCAGAAGCATGGATACAGCTAAATAGTAGAATACACCGATTAAGGTGTTTATTCTAATTCCAGGGAATTTAGAAAGAATTAGACCCATATCTCCCACCCTATAAAACAATCTTTTACAAATGAATCGAAGACCTCAATGTAAATCTTGAGATATTAAAACTGGTAGAACACATAAACAGTAAACTCTGAAACTTAAGTACAAGATAAAGGACTCTATGAACAGGACTCTATTACCTCAGAAGTTAAGACCAAAAATCTACAAACAGGACTTCAGAAAACCCAAAGGTTCTGTGCCACAGAGGATCTTAATTAATCAATGGARACAATATCCAGACAGTGTATGAGAATCCTTGTAAAATATAGAGGGTTAGTTACAAGATACATCAGAAACAACAAAAGAAGTTAAAATAACAAATGGCCCAACTATGAAAATTTCTTCTATGAATATGAATTTTCAAAACAGGCAACAAAAATGGCAAAGAAAGTTGTAAGAATGTGTTTAAAATCACGAACATGTATTCTAAATCCATATCCTTTGATGTAACTTTTTAATGTTTAGTTATTTTTAATGTAGTTAAAACAAAAGCTATGCTTCCAGTGTGACCCTGGTCCCTAAGCAGACCTTGGGCTCAGCACCCAATCTCAGAGCATGAAGAGGAAGCTGGACTCCCAGGAGCTCTAAAATACCCAGGATCATAGGTGAGGAGGCCCTAACATCAGCCACAACATCAGAAGATACTGGGACCCGGGAGATCCAGGGAGGCAGGAAAACCCACCTAGCCAGTGGCACTTGGAAAGAACTCCTTGAGGAAGCTTGAATCCCAAGTGCTCTTATACCTAGGATCTCAGGGTCACAGGGTCACAGACACAGCTGGACTTTGAAGAATTCTGACACAACCAAGATAACAGGAAGGACAGGTTCTAGTCAGAGACAGTAAGTGCGGGTAGCACTAGAGAAAACCAGATGGCAAGACAAGCTAAAGAAAATTAGCAAAAGAATCCAAAGTTACCTGGCATCATCAGAACACATTTCTCCCATCATAGCAAGCTCTGGATATCCCATTACACCGGAAAAGCAAGAATCACATTTAAAATCACTTCTCATGGTGATGACAGAAGCCCTGAGAGAGGAAACACAAAATTCCTGTAAAGAATTATAAGAAAACACAACCCAAAAGGTGAATGAATTGAAAAAAAACATCCAGGATCTAAAAATAGAAGTAGAAAGAATAAAGAAATCACAAAGGGAGACTACCTTGGAGATAGAAAACCTAGGAAAGAGATCAGGAGTCACAGATACAAGCATCACCAACAGAATACAAAAGATAGAAGAAAGAATCTCAGGTGCATAAGATACCACAGAAAACATCAACACAACAGTCAAAGAAAATGCAAAAAGCTCCTAACCCGAAACATCCAGAAAATCCAGGAAACAATGAGAAGATGAAATCTAAGTATAATAGGTATAGAAGACAGGGAAGATTCCCAAATTAAAGGGCCAGTTAACATCTTCAACAAAATTATAGAAAAGTTCACTAACCTAGAGAAGCCCATGAACATACAAGAAGCCTACAGAACTCCAAATAGACTAATGCAGAAAAGAAATTCTTCCCATCACATAATAATCAAAACACCAAATGCACAAAACAGAGAAAGAATATTAAAAGCAATAAGAGTAAAAGGTCAGGTAACATATATAGGCAGACCTATAAAAATTACATCAGACTTCTCACAAGAATCTAAAAAAGCCAGAAGATCCTAGACAGATATCACACAGACCCTAAGAGAACATAAATGCCAGCCCAGGCTACTATACCTAGCAAAACTCTCAATTATCATAGATGGAGATACCGAGATATTCCATGACAAAAGGAAATTTACACAATATATTTCCACAAACTCAGCCCTATGAAGAATAATAGATGGAAAACTCCAACACAAGGAGGAGGTTTTTCTATATCCTAGAAAAACCAAGAAAGTAATCTTCTAACAAACCAAAAGGAAGATAGCCACACAACCATAATTCCACCTCTAGCAATAAAAATGACAGAAAGCAACAATCACTTTTCCTTAATACCTCTTAACATCAATGGACTCAATTCCCCAATAAAAAGACATAGACTAGAGACTGGATACATAAACAAGACCCAGAATTTTGCTACACACAGGAAATGTACCTCATTGACAAAGACAGACACTTCCTCAGAGTAAAAGGCTGAAAAAAATTTCCAAGCAAATCGTTCCAAGAAACAAACTGGGGTAGCAATTCTACTATCAAATAAAATCAACTTTCAACAAAATTATCAAAAATATGAGGAAGGACACTTCATACTCATCAAAGGAAGATCTACCAAGAAGAACTCTTGAATCTGAATATCTATGCTCCAAATGCAAGGTTACACACATTCATAAAAGAAACTTTACTAAAGCTCAGAAACATATATTTCACATCTCACAATAATAGTGGGTAACTTCCATACCCCACTCTCAGCAATGGACAGATCACAGAAACAGAGACACAGAGAAACTACAAAAGTTATGAACCAAATGGATTTAACAGATATCTATAGATCATTTCATCCAAAAAAAGAATATACCTTCTTCTCAAAACCTCATTGTACCTTCTCCAAAATTGACCACATAATTGGTCAGAAAACAGGCATCAACAGGTAAAAGAAGATTGAAATAATTCCATCATAACATCATGGCCTTTATTTGATTGGGAGACTTATAATGACTACTGCTATTTCATTAGGGGTTATGGGACTGTTTAGATGGATTCTCCGATCCTGATTTAACTTTGATACCTGTTATCTGTCTAGAAAATTCTTCAAATAGTCCACAAAATGGAAACAGAAGGAACACTACCCAATTTGTTCTATTAAGCCACAATTAAGCTTAAACAAACCAAAGACAGGGGACTTCAGATCAATTTCCCTTATGAATATCAATGCAAAAATACTCAATTAAATTCTCACAATCAAAATCAAATAACACATCAAAACAAATAACCATTATGATTTATCCCAGGGGTGCATATATGATTCAATATAAGAAAGTCCATCAATGTTATCCACAATATAAGCAAACTCAAAGAAAAAAAAAAAACATGGTCATTTCATTACATGTTGGGAAAGCATTTGACAAAATCCAACACCACTTCGTGGTAAAAGACTTGGAAAGATCAGGAATTCAATGCCCATACCTAAACATAGTAAAAACAATATACACCAAATTAGTAGCCAACATCAAACTAAATGGAGAAAAACATGAAGTAATCTGATTAAAATCAGGGACTAGACAAGGCTGTCCTCTCTCTCCATACCTATTCAATACAGTACTAGAAGTCCTTGCCAGTGCAATTAAACAATAAAAGGAGGTCAAAGGGATACAAATTTGAAATGAAGTCAAAATATCACTATTTGCAGATGATATGATAGCTATACTTCAGTGACCCCAAAAATTCCACCAAAGAACTCCTAAACATGATAAACTAAACCTGATAAACAACTTCAGCAAAGTGGATGGATATAAAATTAACACAATCAAATCAGTAGCCTTCCTCTACTCAAAGGATAAACAGGTTGAGAAAGAAATTAGGCGAAATGACACCCTTCACAATAGTCACAAATAATATAAGATACCTTGGTGTGACTCAAAGCAAAAACTGAAAGATCTTTAAGACAAGAACTTCAAGTCTGTGAAAAAAGAAATTGAAAATCTCAGAAGATTGAAAGATCTCCCATGCTCATGAATTGGCAAGATTAATATAGTAAAAATGGACATCTTGCCAAAAACAATCTGCAGTTTCAATGGAATCCCCATGAAACTTCCAACTCAATTCTTCATAGATTTAGAAAAAGCACTTGCAAACTCAGTTGAAATAACAAAAAACCCAGGATAGCAAAAACTATTCTCAACAATAAAAGAACTTCTGGGGGAATCACCATCCCTGACCTCAAGCTGTACTACAGGGTAATAGTAATAACAACTTCATGGTATTGGTACACAAACAGGCCAGTAGACCCATGGAATAGATGAAGACCAAGAAATGTACCACAAACCAATGGTCACTTGATCTTTGACAAAGGAGATAAAACGATCCAGTGGGAGAAAATAAAAGATAGCCTTTTCAAAAAATTGTGCTAGTTCAATTGGTGCTTAGCATGCAGAAGAATACAAATCGATCCATTCTTATCTCCTCATGCCAAGCTCTAGTCCAAGTGGATCAAGGTCCTCCACACAAAACCACATACACTGAAGCTAATAAAAGAGGAAGTGGGGAAGAGCCTCAAACACATCGGCACAGGGGACAGTTTCTTGAACAGATGTCCAATAGCTTATGCTCTAAGATCAAGAATTGACAATGGGAACTCATAAAATTGCAAAGCTTCTGTAAGGCAAAGTACACTGTCAATAGGCCAAAATGGCAACCAATAGATTGGGAAAAGAACTTTACCAATCCTACATCCAATAGAGGACTAATATCCAATATATACAATGAACTGAAAAAGTTAGACACCAGAGAATCAAATAACCCTACTAAAAATGGTGTTCATGGCTAAACAAAGACTTCTCAACTGAGGAATACCAAATGGCCAAGAATGACCTAAAGAAATGTTCAACATCTTTAGTCATYAGGGAAATGCAAATGAAAACAACCTTGAGATTCCACCTCACACCAATCAGAATGGATAAGATAAAAAACAAAGCAACAGCAGATGATCCAGATGATCCAGCTATACCACTCTTGGGCATATACCCAAAAGATGTTCGAACATATAACAAGGACACATGTTCCACTATGTTCATAGCAGCCTTATTTATAATAGACAGAAGCTGGAAATAACCCAGATGTCCTTCAACAGAGGAATGAATACAGAAAAGTGGTACATTTACACAATGGAGTAAGACTCAGCTATTAAAACAATGAATTCTTAGGCAAATGGGTGGAACTAGAAAATATCATCCTGAGTGAGGTAACTCAATCACAAAAGAACACATATGGTATGCACTTACTGATAAGTGGATATTAACCCAGAAGCTCAGAATACACAAGATACAATTCAGACTACATGAAGAAAACCACAGTGTGGGTACTTTGGTCCTTAACTTGGTCCTGAAGGCATAACAAATACTTATAAGAGCAAATACAGAGAGAAAATGTGAAGCAGAGAGTGAAGAAAAGACCATGCAGAGACTGCCCCACCTGGGGATCCATCCCATATATAGTTACAAACACAGACACTATTGTGGATGCCAAGAAGTGCATGCTGACAGAAACCTAACAGAAAAAAGACAGCAGATCCCGACATACAGAAGCAGATGGTGGCAGCCAACCATTGAACTGACCTCGGGGTTCCTAATGAAGAAGTTAGAGAAAGAACTGAAGGAGCTGAAGGGGATTGCAACCCCATAGGTAGAACAACAATATCAACCAATCAGAGATAGCAAGATCTAAACTACCAACCAAGGAGTACAAATGGAGCGACCCATATATGGCTCCAGCCATATATGTAGCAGAGGATGTCCTTGTTGTGCCTCAATAGGAGAAGCCTTGGGTCCTGTGATGGCTGGATGCTCCAGTGAGGGGAAACAAAGGGAGGAGCAGATGAGTAGTTGGGTGAGTTGGGGCACACCCTCATAGAAGCAGGAGGAAGGGAGGTGGGATAGAGTTTTTCTGGGGGAGAAATCAGGAGAGGGGATAACATTTGAAATGTAAATAAATAAATTATCCAATAGAAATGCAAAAAGAATTGCAAAAAAAAACCCAAAGCTATTTATGTATGTGTAAAGCAAACATTCTGCAATGCAAACACTGAAATTAATGTAAGCAAAAATTTATTCTTTTGAAATTTATTCATACCCCAAGAAGAAAGAAAATGATCAAGAAAACAAATGCTGGTGAGGATGTGGGAAAAGAATGGATTCACTATTTGTAGGCTTGCAAACCACTGTGGCTGCTCTAGAAATCAGTGTGCAAAATTCTCAAAATGGTAAAAGAGATCCATCATATAACTCTGTTGTGGATGGACCTCATGCAGTTCTTGTGAACCAATCCCCTAATGAATAAAGGAGCCAATCCCTGGGCAAGTAGGGGCTTCTGGTTAGATGAAAAAGAGAGGAAGCAGAAGAGAGTTAGGTCTCTTTGGAAACAAGACAGCAGAGGGGTAAGATATAGCTGACAGAGTTTCTTAGTATCATGATGAATCCAAAAAGATTCACCACTGGAGAGATCAGATTTTAGTAAGGATTACATGATTTAGTTTTAGTTGTTGTGCCCAGAGATTGCATTACCATTGTTTCTGAACTATATTTGTGTTGTGTTTTCCTTCACACAGTGGCTCTTCTGTTGTCAAGATAGGAAGGTACTGTGGCCAAGCATGAGGTATGCATGAGGTACTCCACAAAGGCCATGGGGGGTTTGAAACATGGGGTTGGCATGGTAGCAACTTGACAGTGTGAATCTATCAAACTGGGTGGAGAGATTCTGGAGTTCAGAGTCAGAATCTCCACAAGATAAAAACCGTTCACCAGTGCATGGCCAGACAGGCCACAGGGGCAGAGGCACAAGCTCGGGAGCTTGCCAGCTCTACTTTTTCAATGCTTCATGCAACATACCCTGCTATATCAATCTGTAGTAAATGCCTAAAAGAATTCACATCCTACCCCACAGCTACTATTACAACAATGTTCATTGCTACATTCCTCATAGAATCTAGGAAATGGAAACAACTCAACTGATTGATGAATAACAAAATGTGGTTTATATGAATCATGTATTTTATCCTGATATTAAGAAAAGAAATCATAAAATTTGCAAGGATATAGATAGAAGTAGAAAATATTATCTTGAGTGAAGTAAAAGAGAGATTGAGAGAGAGAGGAGTAAGTAAGATGTGAAGGCTTGGATGGAGGAAAGGGAAGGGGTATGATATGAAAATATTTTAATTAAATTTCTTAAAATGTATAAAAAGAAAGCATATCTGGTTTTATTTAAAGTGTTATCACAATCCTAACTGTAATAACCCTAAAACTCAGGTGACAGCAGATGACGGCAAAGATGTGGAGAAAGAGAAATACTCCTCCATTGCTGGTGGGATTACAAGCTGCTACAACCACTCTGGAAATCAGTTTGGCAGTTGCTCAGAAAACTGGACATAGCATTACTTGAGGACTCAGCTATACCATGCCTGTGCATATACCCAGAAGGTGCTCTAACACATAATAAGGTCAAATGCTGTAATATGTTCATAGCAACCTTAGTTATAATTTCCAAAAGCTGGAAAGAACCCAGATGCCCCTCAACAGAGTAATGGATACAGAAATGTGATATATTTGCACAATAGAATACTACTCAGCTATTAAAAACATTTAATTCATGAAAATTTTAGGCAAATGGAAGAAACTAGAAAATATTATCCTGAGTGAGGTAACCCAATCACAAAGAACACAGATGGTATGCACTCACTGATAAATGTACATTAGCCCAGAAGCTCGGAATACCCAAGGTACAATTCACAGACCAAATGAAGCTCAAGAAGAATGAAGACCAAAGTATGGATACTTTGGTCTTTCTTAGAAGGGGGAACAAAAATTTCATGGGAGCAAATACAGAGACAAAGTATGGAGCAGAGACTAAAGGAAAGACTCTCCGGAGACTGTCCTACCTGCTAATCCATTCCATATACAGTCACCAAACCCAGACACTATTGTGGATGCCAACAAGTCTTGCTGACAGGAGCCTGATATAACTGTCACCTGAGATGCTCTGACAGTATCTGACAAATACAGTGATGGATGCCCTTAGCCAACCATTGGATTGATAACAAGTTCCCCAATGGAGGAGCTAGAGAAAGGACCTAAAGATCTGAAGTAGCTTGCAGCCCCATAGGAGGAATAACAGTATGAACCAATCAGTACCTCTCAGAGCTCCCACGGTCTGAACCACCAACCAAAGAGTACACATGGAAGACCTATGGCTCCAGCTGCATATGTAATAGAGGATGGCCTTGTTCGATATCAAAGGGAGGAGAGGCCCTTGGTCCTGAGAATACTTGATGCCCCACTATAGGGGAATGCCAGGGCAGGTAAGCAAGAGTGGGTGGGTTATTGAGCAGGGGGAGGTGGATGGGACAGGGGGATTTCAGAGTAGAAACTAGGAAAGGGGATAACATTTGAAATGCAAATGAAAATACCTAATAAAAATAATTTTCAAAATGAAAGTTTATATAGAAAGGAAATTTGAGATGAAAAGCTTCCAAAAATATTAATAGAGATTTAGAAGCTCAAACACAGATAACATCAGTCTTCCTGATACAAACTTTTAAAGAGACTTTAAAGGATGTTTTTCAGACCCCCTGAGTCTAAATGAGTCTCCATGAGTAAACTTTACCTGACACCTAGCTTTCACCTCTAAAAACCTGAGGTTCCCTTTAAATCTATAATAATTTTGTATGGAGTAGGCAGGACAAATTTTAATGCCTTCATAAGTTCTACATAGCCTTACTAACCTTTCATAAGTTTGAACTGCATTTTGAACCACACCTGGATAATCCTGTCAAGAATATTGTTTTAGCCAAAAGCTCCCTAGGTGGGGTCTGCAAGACAAAAGCAGTTCCTCACAAGCTTCCATTGAGGAAGCTCTGAGCTTTGCACTAACTCAAATGTAAATTTAATCTGCCCAACACCCACCTGTCCAGCAAGGACATAGTATGACATTTTTCAAATGTAAATATCTTCTAATCTAAGCCCATTGTCTCAGACCTGGTCCAACACCCATGTGTCCTGCAAGGACTTTGGATGAGGGTCAAATAACAAAAGGAACATGTACTTTTAGGATTCCTGGAAAATTTTTACAGTTTCATATTTCTATTGAGATCTCCTTATTAATCTTGGGGGGTAAATGTAATTATGTAAACGACTAGGGCAACACATTACAGTTCTAAGAAAAGAGGTTTTTGGCCAGTGATTTTACTTCAAAGAAAGGATTACAACTTACTTTCTCGAATATTACTCAGTCTCCGGCCACTAGGAAGAAGGGAACTTTAGAAGCAAAGTAAATTGCCAAGTGAGACTTAAGCTCCTAAATAGGGGAGTTATACAGGCTCCAGGTAGCAATTTTTTTTCTGCCTCAATCTGTGGAATTCTCTTGCAAAGAACCTACTGAAGCTGCTGTAGCAATAATATATATGGAAGTATATACACATTTTCAAATTAGAACCATGCATTACAAAGTACAGGTCAAATCAAATTCAAAGTTCTAAATCATGTATTCAAATGGAAGCAGTCATTGAAATGTAATCATGTTCCATGTTGAGCAACAAGAAAATATGTATCCAAAATTATCATACCAAGCCTATGAAATTTCATTCAATAGCATTTCTAGGTAGTATATGATGGTTCAAACCTGAAATTAATTCTTCCTCTCAAACCTGAAATAAATAATAAATTCTCTCTCTCTCTCTCTCTCTCTCTCTCTCTCTCTCTCTCTCTCTCTCTCTCTCTCTGTGTGTGTGTTGTGTACATGTGTGCATGCATGCAGGTGGTGTGTGTGTGAATGTATGTATGTGATGCATGCAGTCTTTGATTAATCTTTTTAATGTCTATTTTCATCAGCATTAGCTTTCCTTTTGCTTCATCATTTGGGAAGAAATTTTCTCTGAAGTGTCACTCTATCTTTCTCATCCTGCTGTACACTCTTCTTCATTACCTTCAATCCTTGAGCAAAAATGGATTAAAGCCACCTGCGTCTGTGCTTTTGATTGATAGTTCTTCACAGAATTGGAGAAATTGTTGATTTCTCAGACCTCCTAGATTCAATTTTTCAAATCTCTATTTTGTATTACCTATTAGAATGTGTAACATTAAAGGAGTTATATTCTTAAGCTTTATGAGTGACACTTTCTCTCTCACCACACATTTATTTTATACTGCTGTGAGTTTAATTAATATTGAGTTGATTTTTCTCATCTACACCATGATAAAAAGTTTTATCTGACTCCCTAGAAAACTAAAATATTTTAGCAAATATTTTACCTGTTTTGTAATCATTGTCTGTGGCTCAATTATTTCACTGATAATGTATATGAGGATAGAGTATTTCAAAACAGTCACATTGTGATTTGTGATGTAATATTTTAATATAATGATTTTAGAATTCATAATTATTTAAGACAAAAAATGTTATAAATATCTCAGAGTTGAATATTTTAGTATGTTTTTATATTATATGTACTATAAAGAAATTCATAAATTTTCAGATAAGCTTTTTTATCCAGTGGTAATTAAAAAGGCATTTACTTTATAAGTTAAAGTGCACATTTTAAAGAAAATGTATATTATATTTGCTTGATTACTCTTAGAATTATTTTGAAAGAAGAAAAAGTTGATGAGGTTTTAGAAGAGATTAAAAATATCTAACAACAAAAAGCTGAGTTATCTGTATATATAATAGTGTATTTTTATATACTGATATACAAATCTGATAGATTATCACATCCAAAATGAAGAAATATACTGTTATATCTTGAATGTAAATATCCCTCTAAAAAGGTATCAAACTGGGTTTATCCCCAGGTCATCATGATTTATGAAGAGCAGTATATCTTTAGGACATGGAGCTAGGATCAAGGAAGCAGGTTGCTGGAGCTTTAGCTTTGGGAGCTCTATTTTCTCCCTTGGATTACAGAAACTAGATCTCATCTCCATTTCCCCTTTTAACTGTCCTTCTCTGCTATTCTGGAGACCATAAGGGGAATATACTCCTCCATCACTTATAATGGTCTTCTAGATACTCTGCAAGAACATGAACAAGCAGCTTTAGAAATGTCAGAAAACATTTGTGAAAATAAGGTCCCCCTTCCTGAAGTTGCTAATACCAGGTATTTGTGACAGGGGTAATAGTTTGGACTAATAGTAGGACAGGAAAATACAACCATAGATTAATAAGGGATGAAAGATCCTGCCTTGAAATTTTGTTTATTTACCCCCAGAAAATTCTGCTTTGGAAGGTCAGAGTGCCACCAATTTGTAAAAATCTTAAGTCCATACTCTGTAGCCCCTACCTTCCCCCTTCTTGCCCTGACCTTTCTTCCAGGAACTAACTAACCTCAAAGGTTGTTCTGCATTCTACAGATAGTTGACATTTGCCCAACCTATCTTGTGGAATGCAGTTAATCCATCTTGTGGAATGCAGTTACACCTGGTCCGCAGGGATGAGATGCATTGCCCCATGACCTAAGTACAACATCTCTATCTGAATTCCCCAAGCTCTTCCCCTTCTGTGGTTTTTGGATTTAAAAACCCCTTGCGCCAGACACTAGACATCGAACTCCTCTGACCCTGTGTGGTTATGAGTCGATCCCAGTATACTGGTCCCCCAATAAAATCCTCATGCGGTTGCATCAAGACCGTTTCTCACGAGTGATTTGGGGTGTCACCTTCTGAGGCATGGGGTGCAGGGCACACCCCCATGTTTTTCTTGGGTCTTACAGGGACAATACTCATAAATTGATAATTGTACAGAAAGGATCTAGAGACAGTAAGAGAAAAGAAAGGAGATTGCAGAAAATAGTGACATGTCAGTCCCCAAGAATAATCTGCATATTCACAATCAAAATAAATGAAATGTAAAAGAATAAAATTACACCAACAGATCTATGTGTGCACATACCCACATAAAGTAATGTATAATTAAAATTAAGTAAAATTAAAATGCTAAATTCTACTGAGGAAATGCAACAATATTAGTTTTGAAATTGGTACCATTCTGTGTGCCATTAACTGCTAAATTTAACTCTATATACACCTTATTTTGTTTTGGGTTTGGATTTGTTTTGCTTTTGTTTTTGTTTTTGTTTTTGTTTTTGTTTTTTTTTTTTTAGCAGTTTCACTATTAGGTATAAACAATATAAAAACACGCATGCACATCAAAATGAAGTTAGATTATGGTGTCTAGCTATTTGGTGGACCATAGCCATCCAAATAATAATCATATCCCTAATGAAATTTAACTCTCCCTTATCTTGCATCTTTGAACTGTCGAAATTCTTCAGCTATAAGTGGGACATTCTGAAACTCTCCACACTTAACGCTGATCTTTTGTTGTCTTGGTCTTGTATACTTACAGCAGATGTCCTGGTTAGGATTTACTTTTCTACAATGAAATACTATGACCAAAAGCAAGTTGGGCATGAAAGTGTCTATCTACATTATACTTCCATGTCTTAATCCAGCACTGAACGATGTCAGGCCAGTAACTCAAACAGGACAGGGACCTGTTGCCAAGAGCTAGTGCATAGGTCATGGAGGGGTGCTGTTTATAGAATTCATAGTGAATTGCCTGATTCCTAATATAACCAAGAGTACCTGCCCAAGGATTGCACTCCCCAACATGACTAGGCCCTCCTATATTAATCAATAATTAGGAAAATACCCTAAAGCTATACCTGACAAGACTTTTTCCACTTTCAGATACATCTAGTTTTGTGTCAAATTGACCTAAGATGATTCAGCACAGAAGGTAACCAGACTTTTGTTAATTAATTACTTGACTAGTCCTTTGTTATTTCAGAAGACAGTGTCCTGCCTGGTATTTGTTCCCAACTCCTGACATTTTTCATAGTGAATCACTAAGAGAAAAATGTAAACATGAAAACAAAACAGGGTACAGCACAGAACACACTGCTGGAAGAACATTAACCTTACCATTGAATGAAGAAGCCAGATAGGAAACTATTTAAGCAGTGAACTGCGTAGGCTTGTTTAAATATGAACAGCCTCCACAAGCTCTTATATTTGAATGTTTGGACTCCAGTTGTTGAATTGTTTAGGAAGGATTAGGAAGTATGGCTTTGTTGGAAGAGTGGCAGAAGTGTTTCACTGCACATAAGCTTTGGGTTAGGTAACACCATGGTTAACCCCCCACCCCTTCCTCTCTCTTCCTTTGTCTTTCCCTCTGTCTCTCTGTATCTGTCTGTCTGTCTCTTTCTCTGTTTTTTCCTATTTGTGTGTGTGTGTGTGTGTGTGTGTGTGTGTGTGTGTCTGCTACCTATGGATCAAAATGTATTGCTCCAGCATGTTGTCTCTCTGAATGACTGTTATAATGATTTGGACTAAAAACGTCTGAAAATGTAAGTAATTCCCCAATTAAACACTTTCTTTTATAAGATGTGTTGGTCATGGTGTTTCTTTAAAGTAATTGAGGGTAACTAAGACACTATTTAATTGTATATGTTTCTTTTCTTTTGGGATATGTCCATTTGCATCATCATTGGGCATGATGCTGAGAACTAAAGTAAGATCTAAACAAGCTACAATTGTTTTAACTACTAAGCTATCTCTCCATAAATATGTTCATTTTGAGAAAGAAATGTGTGGTATTAGTCATCATGACTGTGATAAACTTGGAGGAGGAAATTGGAGTATGATATATAGTCCTTTGTTTATCTGAATGGAAGCCACATACATTTATTTATTCTAATTTATTTGATTGAATTTTATAATTTTTCTACTTTTCAAACTAAAAATTAACTTTAGGAGATTAGGTAAGATAAACATGTATACAGAGTATATATGATCAAAGAATCAGTTTCTGTATAAGATTATTATAACTAAAAACATGGAAAGGCAAGGAAAAATACCACATGCTATATGTCTTAAAAACAATGAAATTTAATATGTTGAAAATAAAAGGCTTTGCTGATAAAATGTAGGACATGTGAGAACATATATGCAAATTCACATAAAAGTATATATTACTTGCTTATAGTACATATTAAGTGAACAGAAAATATTTAAAATATAATTAACTTTTTGATGAAATCATTTCTGTTTTAAAGGAAAGGACTGTTAAAACATGGTAAGACTGAAATGATTCGTGGGTGGTGCTAATGACATGAGAACCACAGAAACAGGCAACACAGGTGAGGTTAAGGGATTGCATGAATAAACATCAAGAAAAGGCCTAGTTGAGCAAATGTTATCCCCTTTCCTGGTTTCCTTAGTTCCTCTGTAATCAGGAAATAACCATGATATTTACATGTTAGTCTGTGGCCCCAAAGATTTTAAATAATGAGGGAGATGACTCTTGAGTAGAAAAAGCCAAGGCCAGGAAGTGGTAGCCATAAATTAAGATATTAGAATATCTGTAATATGAAAATTCAAAATTTTCAGTGTTTTAGAAAAATAGTTTCCCAGCTGCAAAACTGCACCCTACAAAGCATTGCTTCCTATACACAAGTGTTTAAAATATTTCATGAGTAACAACCTCCAGCTTATGTGTGTAAGGAATATGGAAAAGAGAATTTTAGTTTCAGATACAAAAGGATATGTCACATTGTAGATATACAAAAAAAAAAAAATTACACTTCTGATAAGGAATTCACAACCTGTACTAACTAAAGAGAAAACTTTAAAGATTTATTTATTTTATGTATATGAGTACACTGTAGCTGTCAGACACACCAGAAGAGGGCATMAGATCCAAATTACAGATGGTTGTTGAGCCACCATGTGGTTGCTGGGAATTGACTCAGGACCTCTGGAAGAGCAGTCTTAACCTCTGAGCCATCTCTTCAGCCCCCTGAAAAAAAACTTTAAAGAGGACTCAATGAAGCAAGCAATCAATGTATTTTCTGTGCCTTCAGTCAGAGCTGTTCACCCTTCTGAGTAGCAGGAATGCAAAAATGTGTCCTAGGTTTTCAGTCCCGTAGGATGTATAGGTTGGTTCAACAATATGAACCAACCAATATGCCCGAGTTTCCAGGGACTAAACCACTAACAAAAGAGTACACATGGAGTGACCCATGGCTTCAGCTGCATGTGTAGCAGAGGATGGCCTTGTTGGACATCAATGGGAGGAGAGTCTCTTGGACCTGAGAAGGCTGATTCCTTCAGTGTAGGGAAATGCCAGAGCAGGGAAGGGGAAATGGGTGGGTTGGTAAGCAGGAGGATCAGGGAGGAGATAAGGAGTTTTCAGAGGGGAAACCAGGAAAGGGGATAACATTTAAAATGTAAATAAAGAAAATCCCTAATTTAAAAAAAATGGTTACAAGTAAAGAAAAAGAAAAAGAAAAAAAAATGTGTGCTAGGTTCATGTGGTCTGCTGCCCACAGAACTAGGAATCTATGCCTTTAGGATGTTTTCTTCTTTCTGTGATCTTTTATTCACCTTTAATTCAATCACCTTCAATGATCAAACTAAGCTATCTTCTTAAAAAATCACAGCAAGTGCTTCTGACTTACTGTGTCACTGCTCAGTTAAGAGTTTGACTTCTTAAATGTGACAGTAATTAGAGCCGGCTTGGGAGTTGTTAAAATAAATAAGTCATGCTCACTATCCTTGAAAGCATGACCTCCTGAAGGTAGAAACCGAGAGATTACTCAAAAATGTGTATAACAAGAGGAAAATACGTCATACGGAGGAATAAACATTGGAACCTAAAAGCAAAACTTTTTTTTTTTTAAATAAGATAAGTTCGAATTAAATCTTTCTTGCTTTCTTTTTTCTTTTGTTGTTTTTGTTGTTGTTGTTGTTGTTGTTGTTGTTGTTGCTGCTGCTGCTGCTGCTGCTGCTGTTGTTCTCTAAATATTAAAAATTTACTCTGGATAGAAATAAGCTTGGATTTGGGAGATTGATGGTTATTTTATGCAGCTCTCAGGATCTCCAAGACATGTTCACAGTGAAGTCTTAGAGAGTGGTGGATCTTCATTTTTGAGGAAGAGAATATTGATGGTTGATATTATACATAATCCTTTGTCAAATCTCGGTTATTTTAAACTGCTCCTTCTTGGAATTTGTCTTTGTGTGGCCATTGAATCAGAAAAATGTGCTTGTAGCTACTTGAAACTTGGAAACAGGTTTTCCTAAGCAGGCCGGTTACATTTTGTCAGTAATATCCTTGAACTCATTTGTCTAAGCATCTTCATTTAGAATTAATGGCAGTTACAACAGAGAATATTTTCCCAAATTGCCTTTCCTAATGGACTTGTGGAGAGTTTGCATAAGCACTCCAGAGTAGTGGCCAGTAGGGTCTCTGTTGTGTGAAAATAGGAAGAACTATCTGTAATTAACTTTTTTTTTTTTCAGGTAGACGTGTAAATTTGCTCAATAATTTGAATATTAAATGTTCACACAAAGATCTTGAAACAAAAATCAACCAGTAACTGATTCTACCATGAGTGGAGGTATAGAAAAAGAGTGAAGACAACCAAATATAGACAGTTAATTGTAAAATATCAGTTGTAGTAAATAAACCACCCAAGTATTAGCCTACGTAGCAAACAGAAATATTAGTAAATTCAACATAAGTGCATTCCCTTCATATGTGATTTCATTAAATGTGAACTGAGTCATCTCTACTCCCAAACTAGAGTATAAAAAAATCAAATAAGTCTTAAAAGGAATACCCTTCACGGACTGAACATAAGAGTGGTCACATACTAAGTAGATATTCTTTTTCATAATTTTACCATAGTGATTTGTGCAGAGATCAGTGAAAATCAAATCCATAATATTTAATTTGCAGTAAATTGTTTTCTCTTACTATCAAAGCTAGCAAAATATAGTATAATATTGTCTTGTTATGAAAACCAAATAAAAGATGCACAAGAATATTTCTAAACATTTGACTCCTATTCATGATACTAACATAGAATTTTACATTTACATATCAGTAACAAGTCCTGTTCATTGACCTCCAACCACATATGAGGACATAAAGGGCTTCCCTCGTTAACAGCTGAATTATCACAAATTTCAACTTGCATAAGCACTTGTTAATATGAAACAAATGGAAGCTTTCTCCCAGCTCTGTCCCTAGACATTAACATTGTTTCACCAACAAGGAAATTAAATACTGGCATCTTTTTGTCTCATCAATTTTTACCAGTTTTTGTGCAGTTAATGGGTGGCCCACATAATCATTTACACAATGTGTTCCAAATAAGTCAAATTGTTGTTTTATTCAAACTATAGATAGAATATTTTTGCAGAATAAAAATAATTCCTCATTAGTCAAATATGACAGTCTTTTGTATATGAAAGACATAATTCCAGAAGATAATATTACTGAAATGTATCAGCTTCTGGGAAGGTCAGATACTGATAGAGAGGAATTAGTCACCCTGGCAACATCCAATAAGAGTTTTGTAACTAGTTGTGTTTGTCAATGACATAAGCAGATTTTACATTTATGTACCTGGTGTTGTCGATCCAGAAGCTTGGCAAAACAGGTATATAAATGAAGGCATCTAAAGATTTGCATACTTGAAGAATAGCACAGGATGTAGGACTACAAATATCTGTATTGGAATCTTGGCTCTAGTTCTGATTTTTGGCTCTTTGAACCCAATCAAGTTTTAAAAGGAGTAGAACTACTGGTTTTTGAAGGGATAGGGAGACATGAACCTATTACCATATACTGTTGTGCAACCTCTGTACCTTTGAGCTAGATCATTAGCCCTCCTTTTATTTTTTATCTTAAGACAAGGTTTTACTAATTTGCCCAGCATGGACTTTATATTACACTCTAGGCCAGGCATGCTGTGAACTTGTGATTCTCCTGAATATATCTCTTACATAGCTAGATTTACAGGAATATCGAAAGCTATTTAAGGGCAGGAAGCCATGAAACCTCCTACAGAATAGATTTATGCATTATTTTAAATTACCAGTGGATATCCTAACAAGAGCTCATTTGTCAATCTGCAGGAGCTACAGGCAGTAACCACTAGGACATTTCACTACTTTCTAGGAAGAACCATTAGCTTGTAATGTCTGTAGACACTTTATCTTCATTTGTTTTTAATGTCAATGGCAAAGTCATTTATGCCATTGATTTCTTTAATTTCTAAATCTATCAATATTCTGAAAATATTTTAACATACGGAAGTACATTAAAACAATTGTCTCTTTAATGGACAAAGCCTAAAATTTAGAAGTTTCATTTGTTAACTCAAGCTAGTACACTAAATTTAATGTTCTAGTAAACTTGGGCTTTTTAAGAATGAGTTCACAGTAAGTACAATCATAATTAATAATAATTCTGACTCCCATTTTGTAAAAATTATCAATCATGTTTTGAAAAAAAATCCTGGGTTTTTTGAAAGCTAAGAAATTAAAACTAATATATAAAAACATATCTAAATTAAAGGTACAAATAAATTTTACCTAAAGTTCTTTTAAAAACAAAAATGTGAATTGCATTTTTTTCAACTATAAGTGAATGATGCCATTCACATCCTTACCTCCAGCAGAGAGTAATAATTACCTGCAGCCCCTATGGTCATTTATTTTATCATCTCTGTGCATCTTCACATGAATATTCACTCTTGTAAGCGGAACTGTAACCAGATCACTCATTCTCTGCAGAGAATCAGGATTTCAAATGAGCACTGGAAAATCATATTGCCATTTGGCTATAAGCAATTTTGAAAGTAGAAAACAGCCTATTTACCACACCTGGCGAGTGTCTAATTACAACGGTCTGTGCTCATCATTCACACACATTTGTCATTTTAATTAATTACTCAGGGCTCAAGTCAATCCCTTTGCTACATTATAAAATTCCCTTTGATTTAAATAGGTGTAATTGTTACTATAAAGTAGCAGCCTTTGTGGAATCAGTGGCCTTCATGCAATCATGGAATATCATATAAAAGCCATCCCTAAAGTGAAATTTAGGTTGTCTCCATTTAGGATCATTATGCCTTTCTTTTTTTCCTATGGCTATGAACTTAGAAAATCTATTATATCTTATAAACTAATTTTTAAAATCTGCCTTCAGTCACAACTTTCATCTTTAATATCATTATAAGCTCTGAAAAGGGATTTTTTTATTGTGCTACATTAATACCCATGTCAAACATATATTAGAGTCTGATTTAGACTGTAGTTTTATTTGCCTAATGGCAAATCAAACATGAAGATATCAAGATAGTTTTCAAACATTAAGGAAACATCCCCAATTATATTTTCGATTCCTTAAATCTTTTGATTATTAGAGATTATTCATACATGCACATACTGATTAAATGATTAAATCAATTTCCTTGTCCCTCCTCTCCAATTCCTCCCTGACCCACTGCAATAAGTACTACGTTTCCTTTCCAAACTCATGAGTTTTTTTATTTAAACCCACCTCGTCCAATCGGTTCTCTCTGTAAGTATGTGAGTAAAGGACTGACTAGGGCAATAATTCCTAACCTTCCTCATGCTCCAACCATTTAATGCATTTCCTATTGTCATGGTGACCCCCAACTATAAGGTTATTTCATTGATAGTTTATACCTGTAGCTTTGCTCTTACTTTGAATAGAAATATCTAATATGCAGGATATCTGATATGGTACCCTGAGAAGAGTCTTGACCCACAAGTTGAGAAACTCTGCTCTAGGGGAGCAAGGGTAGTCTGTCAGGCTTGCATCTCTAAAGGAAGTAGCATTCTATTTCCTCCAGCAGTAATCAATTTTCAATAGCTAAGCATGATACTCAGCTAAGCATGGCGTGTCTCGTTGCCTCTCACAATTTGTGCATGAATATTGACTAGTTTGAATTTGTGTAGGTTTAATGTATAGAGAGTAGCAGTCATTGAGATCCTGGGAGCAACAGCCCTACCACATTAGGCAAATCCTTTATCCCTACTAAGTTCACTTCCTGTTGTTCTCACAAGGTTTTCTCCTCTTCCTCCACAATGGGCTTTTGAACAAGGACAAGAGATGTGATATAACTGTGTCATTTAGAATGGAGCTTTCCCTCCAGTCTCTTACTCCCCAAAATAACAAATTGTGAATCTCTAACTTAATTATCATTCACTTCAAAAAGAAGCTGACTTAAGGCTATTTATGGTAAATGGGCTCCAGTTATTATTCTGATTTTTGAAAGGGTAGAATAGCCAGTGCAAGTGTCACAGGCTCAATCTGCTCTCTTATACAAACACAGGACCACCAGTCAAGGGATCGTACCACCTATTTTTGGAATGGGACCTCTTTAATCACTCACCACCAATTAAGAACCTGCCCTACATGCTTGCTTATAGCCTGATCTTCTGGAGACCTTTACTTCTTCTTCCTTTTTTTTTCACTATTTATTTTCCATTATTTTAATTACATGTGTGTGTGTGTGTGCCTGTCTGTGTACATAAATGGAGGTACCCACTGAGAGGCTTAAGATCCACCCGGAGCTGAAATTACAGGTGATCAACCACCTGTAATTGAGTCAACCACCATGGTTGCTAGGAAGTGAACGAGAGTCCACTGGAAAAGCAACCAGGGCTCATAACTATGGAGTCATCTTTCCAGCCCTACTACCATATTAGAACAAACAAGTTTTCACACCCAGGCTGGCTTTGAACTCACAGCAATTCTCTTGTCTCACCACAACCTCCCAAGTGGTAGCCTTACAGGCATGCAACACCATCCTCAAGATGTTGTTATTTACATATGCTCATCTCCCAGAGGATGACACAGACTAGAGACTCTTCAGATTCCACTGGATGGGATTCCTGTAGGGTCACAGTCACATTAAAGCAAGGACACGGAGCTAGCAGTGTGGGTGTGTAAAACTGAACCGTAAGCCAGGGGTAGTGCCTCACACACGTAACCTCAGCACGCAGAGACTGAGCAGGGTGAGGGTGAGAGATTACCTTGAGATCGTGCCTCAAACAAAGCAAAACAAGACAACAAAAAAACATCCAAACAACCCTCCCGACTCAAACACAAATGAGAAGAGCTGGAGAGACCACTCAGCAGTTAAGAATACGGGCTACTTACTCTTCCTGAGGATCTCTCTCCAGGAGAGGAGGTCCTCATCCATTCCAGATCTGAGACCCTTGGATGCACGTACAAACATGCTAGAAAAACACTCATACATAGAGGAAATAAATAAATGACAAGATTCGCTAGGTTGACTCAGTGGGCAAATGTGCTTATTGATAAGCCCAGTGACCAGAGTTCCATCCTTGGGACACATAAGGTGGACAATGAGAACCGACTCCCACAAGTTGTCCTCTGACCAACCCAGACACTCCGTGTCATGTGTATGCTGGCACACATTTACATAAAATAAACAAATAAATGTAATAATTAAAAAAAACAAAAGACTGTCTTTTTTCCACTGGACAGCCTTTTCAACAAATGGTGCTGGCTCAACTGGAGGTCAACATGCAGAAGAATGAGAATTGATCCATTCTTATCTCCTTGTACTAAGCTCAAC
>BDUI01000204.1:97780-109241 GCA_002335545.1 Apodemus speciosus
AATTTGCCTCCCTTTGTGATTTCTTAGTTGTTTCTACCTCTGTGTTTAGATCCTGGATGGTTTTGCTCAGTTCCTTAACTTGTTTGTTTGTGTTTTCCTGTAATTCTTTAAGAGATTTTTGTGTTTCCTCTTTCATGACTTCTGCCTGTTGACTCAATTTCTCCTGCATTTCTTTAAGTGATTTTTCACTTCCTCTTTATTGGCTTCTGTCTGTTGATCCATATTCTCCTGGATTTCTTTAAGTGATTTTTATGTTTCCATTGTAAGGGCTTCTAACCTATTCATGTTCCCCTGCATTTCTTTAGGAGATTTGTTTATGTCTTTTTTGTGTTCCTCTAGCAGCATCATGACCAGTGCTTTTAAATCCAGATCTTTTTTTTTTCTGGTGTGTTGGGGTATCCAGGACTTGCTGTGGTTGGAGTATTGGGTTCAGATGCTGCCATATTGCCTTGATTTCTGTTAGTAGAGTTCCTATGTTTGCCTTTTGCCATCTGGTTATCTCTGGCGTTACCTGGTCTTGTTGTTAGTGGTTGGTGTTTGAACCTCCAGTGAGCCTGGCATTGTGAGATCTGTCATTCGGGAGCCAAGATGGCTGAGCACCCCTTCTCAAAGTCAGAAGAGCTGGCTCTAAACTGAGGATCTCTGTGGACCAGATCAGCTCTAGATGCCGGTTGTGCTGGGTGTCTCCTCCTCGCAGGCTGCTGGGTGTATAGCTGACCTGAAGCAGTGACTGAGGGCGCTCCTGGTCCAGAGGCAAAACTAGAAGGCTTCTGCCAGAGGGCTCAGGATTACCTCTTCTGCTTTGCTGGGCCAGACTCAGGATCATAGGCTGTCTCCACCTGGCTTGCAGCTGGGCGCTGGGCTCGTAGCTGGCCTCCTGCCCTGCTTGGAGATGGTGCTGCTGTGGCCGAGGGCATCCATGATCCCGAGGCAGAAACCAGAAGGCTTCCACCACAGGGCTCCGAATCACCTCCTCAGCTCTGCTGGGGCAGACTCATGTCTCCTCCCGGCTTGCTGCTGGGATGGTGTTGCTGTTTCAAGGGCATCTGTGACCCCCCCAGGAGGACTTTCTATTCTAGTCCAGTCTGTTTGGAGTCCTGTAGGCTTCTTGTATGTTCATGGGCATCTCTTTCTCTAGGTTAGGGAAGTTTTCTTCTATAATTTTGTTGAAGATATTTACTGCCCCTTTAAGTTGTAGATCTTTGCCCTCTACTATAACTATGATCCTTAGGTTTGGTCTTCTCATTGGGTCGTGGATTTCCAAGATGTTTGGGTTACAAGATTTTTGCATTTTCCATTTTCTTTGTTGAGTCGATGTTTTCTATGGTATCTTCAGCACCTGATATTCTTTCTTCTATTTCTTGTATTCTGTTGTTGATGCTTGCATCTATGACTTCTTTCATTCCCAAAGCTTTCTATCTCCAGAGATGTCTCACTTTGTGATTTCTTTATTGTTTCTACTTCCACTTTTAGATTCTTGATGGTTTTGTTCAGTTCCTTCACTTGATTGTTTGTGTTTTCCTGTAATTCTTTAAGGGATTTTTGTATTTCCCCTTTAAGGGCCTCTACCTGTTGACCCATGTTCTCCTGTATTTCTTTAAGGGAGTTTATGTCCTTCTTGAAGTCATCTATCAGCATCATGAGATATTTTATATCCAACTCTTGCTTTTCTGCTATGTTGGGGTATCCAGGACTTGATGTGGTGGGAGAACTGGGTTCTGATGTTGCCAAGTATCCTTGGTTTCTGATGGTAGGGTTCTTGTGCTGGCCTTTTGCCATTTGGTTATCTCTGGTGTTAGTTGTTCTTGCTGTCTCTGGCTGGAGCTTGTCCCACCTGTGGGCTTGTATTATTATGTCTGTACTCCTGGGAGACCAACTCTCTTCTGGCAGGGTCTGGCAGGGTTGACAGAAGGCTGTGTAGTTGCCTGGCTCCTGTCCCAGCTGCTCCACTGATTTTATGCCCTGTGTACTCCTAGCTGCTCCCCTAAAGAGAGAAGGTGGAGATTTCACCTCCATGCTCAGAAGTTAAAGCTCTGCTGGGAGATAACTCTCTCCTAGTGGGCTGTGCACAGAAGGCTGTGGAGCCACCTGCCTCACTGGTAGCAAATGGCAGCTGGAAGACTCTTGTCCCACCCAGCTCTTCCACTGTTCGTATGTATGCTGTTCACTGCTAGCTGTTTTCCTCTAGAGAGCTGGAGACCTTTACTTAATTGAGGTTCCCTACTCTAATATGACTTTTGCTTGTTTCAAGTTGACATAAAACTATACAGCAGAATTAACAATTTGTCAACTTGGCACATAAATTATCACTGTAAGCTAACCACCTTTCCTTTCTGGTTTATTTCTAAGTTTATACATTAATATATACATCACAATATAAAACATTTTAGAAAAGTCCCACAGTCTGACCAATTTAAATTCTTAGTTATTTCTTAATACTATCAAAGCCTTTTAAAATTGAGAGTCCATCAATTGGGAGCTCCTATGAAATAAAAAATAAGTAAAACACTTTGTTACTTCAAAAAAGAAGAACCAGGGCACAGCCACTATCATTTAAAGCAAAATCAAATTCAGAGTGTAAATTGCTGAATGTCCAATATCTGGAATCCACTCAGGATTTTCTGTCTATATCAGAACCTGGATCACTTCTTCTGCTCTGCCCTCTTCAACACATGCAGCTCACCTTCTAGGCTCAGACCAGCTCCACTCCAGTGCTGCTGCTGTTCTTGGTGGTCTTATCATGGTACCTGGTATCTCCAAAATGCTAGGGCCTACTGAGGCACTGTCATCCATAGCCTCTGCTGGGCTTTCTTCGTGGTGCAAAGCCTCACATTTCTACATGGTCTCTTCAATCCTTGGCCTTCCTCTGCCATTCTGAAAGCACTTTCTTCAGGGGTCTCTTACATTGCCAAGCCTGTGAGCTGCTCTGCATGACTCCTTCAAGCCTTTAAAACCAACATCACCTGGGATACTCTTGCACATGAACACATTTGGCTGTCAGAAAAAGATGCAACCTTGGCTACCTTTGAACACAGCTTGCATATGTTGACTCTAAGGAACACTTCCCAGAAATTTTTATGTAACTGATATTGGTGTTTCATTTCTTTGTTCTGTTATTTTTTCCTTTGAATTGAAATAGAATATTTTCTCATATAATACATCTTGATTATGGTGTTTCCTTCCTGTACTGCTCCCAATTTCTCCCCCATCTCCCCTCCTATCCAGATCCACTCCATTTTCTAGGAAAGATCAGTTTTCAAAGAGATAACAATAAAATACAGGAAAATAAGATAAAACAAAACTAACACACTGAAGTTGGAAAAGACAAAATAAACAGAAGGAAAGAGTTACAGAGAGAGCACTAGAATCAGAAGACCACTATTTCCAATACCCAGGAACCCCATTAAAACACTAAATTTGAAGCATAATATATATGCAGAAGAACTTGCATAGGCCCAAATAGGCACTGTGCATGCTGCTTCAGTCTCATGAGATCATTTGAGCTTTCCTCATGTTGATTTAACGGGCCGTGTTTACTTGGTGTCCTCCCTCTGCTCCGCCTCTTAGACTCTTTCTGCATCGTCAAAACTTTGAGGAGAGGAATTTGGCAGAGACATTCATTTAGGACTGCTTGTTCTAATGTCTCTTTCTTTCCCTGTATAATGTCTGGTTATGGTATCTATATTTGTTCCCATCTGCTGTGAGAGGATGTTTCTCTATGATTGTTGAACAACCGATTTATGCATCTAACAGCATATCATTAGACGTCATTTTGTCACTATGAAACTTTAGACCAGTTGTGGTTTTATCATAGGTCCCTATGGTATTTATTCTCTGGTTCTTTGTCATAAAAGTAGTGCCCAGTATGTGTTTCATATTGTGGAGTAGTCCTTAAGACAAATCAGTTTTTTTCATATTACTCCCACAAGCTTTATGAAAATTATAAGTGACCATTGTGCTAGATTTCTAGGGAGGGAAAAAGAATTCAGGTGGTATGGAGGAAACATAATAATGATATCTTGCAGACAGGACACCCTTGTAGATAAAAGAGCTCATAGCTGGCTTGGTTGGACTTTTCTCTTTTGGCAACATGTAGAATATCTCCCTGTACCAATGATGCAAGGACATAGGAATAAAAGATATATGCAGACACCAGCTGGACTTCTCTATGTGCAATAAGTTGTGTAGATGTAGTCTTCAGCAATTGAGCCTTGCTTCCAGTTTGTAGAAAGTAAGTAATTATACTGACAATGGCCATTATTGTTTGCAGATTCCCGTGTAATCCCTTTAACCAATAATTAAATTATATGTAACCCAATCCTGACATTTGCAGTTTTATTTGGTGACAAGAGATGTCCAGTTGGGACTCTGTCACCTCAATTATTTGGCAGTTTTCTTTGGAAAACTTAATGGATGTATGTACTTTAGGAAGTTTCCTCGATATTATGTTTCCATATTACCCTCAAGTGTTCCTTATTTTAGCTCTCTCTCCCTATATTCTCCCCCTCAATCTTCTTTCCCCTCCAACTCCACACTTGATTCTCCTATTTCTAGAGGGCATAAATAGCTCTCCTTTGGAAAGAAAATAGAATATATGCTGTTCTTTTCTTAATCATTGCTGATGTCTTCAAGATGAATATTGTCTTTCATGCGTGGATATTGGCCTTGGATCTTTGGATGTATCTTTTTTTAATTTGGAATACACATGAAAGACAATATTTATCTTTTTGGATCAGTTACCTAACTAATAATGAATGTTTCCATCTCTATCCAGTTCATTGTGATTTTTATAATTTTATATTTCATACATTTTAATTAAAATCAAATCATATAATCTTCCCCTTCTCTTAACCTCTTTTATCTCCTCCTACCCCCACCCCTTTCTAAGTTCTTTCATGTTCCCATTCAGGCTCAAATTAATCCCCCCATCTGATTATTATTGTTGAATGCATGCATAGACAAAGACATAAGCATGAACACATACATAAAAAGTTAGTATGAAAGAGCTGACCACTTTGCATTGGACAAACCATTAGAGGCTTCTCCTTAAATCAAGCCAATTCTCTCTATCTCAGCAGGTACCATTTGCCTGTAGCTTCTTGATCAGAGGTTTGATACCTTCTGATTTCCCCTTTCCACATTACCATGCCCATTGTTATTGCCATCTTTCAGGTTTTATTTTTGCAGATATTAAAATGAGATTGCTTCACCATAAACATTCTTATTTGTATTATCAACTTGACTTCTCCTAATCCACATTTTCCTGAACCATAGATTAAGATGACATAGTGTAAATGTATCCATTGAAGCTAGGAGCAGCATCATGATCCACAGATATCTATGTTTTGTTCAGGATATGTATGCTGGTCTTCATCTTCTATAAACTGAAAGTTCTTTGGTTAAGGGTGGTACTAAACTCATTTATGGGTAAGAGAAAAATATTTAGAATTTAGTTAGAAATTATACTGGCCTAATAAAGTAGTGATAATAGACCCTTTTCTAAGATCCATAACCTCACTAACCCCAGAAAGTCAGCTATGTTTCTCTAGCAGCATATATGTTTGTGAGCCTCAGGTCAAATCTGACAACTTTTTGGGTAGTACCAACATGCGAGTACCATGGACTGCACCTTTGTGAATATCTTGTCACACTGAACATTGTGTTCATGAGTATAACATGTTGGAAAAATGATTAATTGTATCTTTCCCTTAGTAGTGTTCATAGCATTATGTGACACCATGGAAGTTAAACCAAAAGAAGACTTTTTGGATCAGATCCAGTTTAAATAATCTGAATTCTCTGCCTTAAATGTGTGGTTTCTTCAGCAATTGAGGCTTATCTTCAACCTATGAGAAGCAATCAAGAGCAATATCCATAATCTACTGATTAGGCTTAATTTCCTTTGAGATATTATAGTGAAGTATATTCCCCATCCTAGTCTAAGACATTTATCATAAAAATACATTGGCCTTTGTCAAGGGATTTTTCTACATTGTGTAATTTGTGTCTTAAATCGATTTCTATGATTTATTATCTTTGTCAATTTAAGTGTGTTGGACCAAACCTGACTTTCTGGGATAAATCCAACTTGATCTTGTTGGCTGATTTTGATATGTTGTATTAAATAGATGTAGATACTTGGGCCCAACCAATGGACTGAAGTTGGAGACCTCTATGGTTGACTTAGGGAAAGGCTTGAAAAGTTATAGAGGAGGGCAAACCCACAGGAAGACCAGCAGTCTCAAATAACCTGACCCCTGAGATCTTTCAGACAGTGAACCACCAACCAGGCAGCATACACTAGCTGGAATGAGACCCTAACAGAGATATAGCAGAAGACTGCCTGGTCTGGTCTCTGTGAGAGAAGATGCATCTAAACCTCAAGAGACTTGAAGCCTCAGGGAGTGGGGAGACCTGGCAGGGTGGGATGGGGGCTGTGGGGTAGGACCATCCACTTGGAGACTGGGGAGAGGGAATGGGATGAGGAACTGAAAGAAGAGAGATTGGAAAGAGGATACAACTGAATTGTAAAAAAAAAAAAAAAGGAGGACAAGAAAACAAAGAAGTTTTTCAGGAAAAAGGAAAGAAAACAAAGAAAGTATTATAGTATTATTATATGAGGTATTTTTAAATCTACATTTAACAGGGAAATCTCTCACTTTAGTTCATTGTATCTTCACCTAATCTTCACCTAATTCTTGGTGGGTTTTGTGTTTTCGTTTTTTGGAATAAATTTTCTCAAATATAGGATTCTGCTGTGAATTCATCTCATTCTGGACCTCTTATAACTGGACGAATTTTTATTACTGTTTCAATATCCTCATTTATTATGGGTCTATTTAGGTTGTCAATTTCTTTTCATTTTAATTTTGGTGGATTGGCTAAAGCTAAAAAAAATAAATCATTCATTTCTTTCCAGTTTCACAAATTAATGGATTCTAACAGATTGCTTTATAATACTCTGAATTTCTTGTTTGTCATGGGAGATTTTTTTCTATGTAACTATTATTCTGTTAATTTAGGACATCTTTTACTTTTTGGGAGGATAGCTGGATCTTTAAGTCTTGTTTATCAATTCAAAGAAACATTAGTTATATTTGTTGATACTTTATTGTCTGTTTGCTTCTTTACTTCTATTTTGCTTGTTGATTTTCATTGTTTCTTGTCATAGACTTGGTTTAGATTTGATTTGTTCTTATACAACCAAATTCTTTTTGTTGTTGTTGTTGTTTTTTATTTGTTTTTGTTTTTGTTTTTTTGAGACAGGGTTTCTCTATGTAGCTCTGGCTGTCCTGGAACTCACTTTGTAGACCAGGCTGGCCTTGAACTCAGAAATCTACCTGCCTCTGCTTCCCAAGTGCTGGGATTAAAGGTGTGTGCCACCACCACCTGGCCTACAACCAAATTCTTGAGTTTCATCACTCAGTTGTTTATTTGTGCTCTTTCTGATGTTTTTAAAGATTTATTTATTTATTTTATGTATGTGAGTACACTGTTGATATCTTCAGATACACCAGAAGAGGACATTGGATCCCATTACAAATGGTTATGAGCCAACATGTGATTGCTGGAATTTGAACTTAGGACTTCTGGATGAGCAGTCAATGCTCTTAACCACTGAGCCATCTCTCCTGCCTTCTCTTTCTTATTTTTAATGTAAGCTGTTAGGGATGTGAACTTTCTTCTTACAATCTGTTGAAGTGTCCAGAGGCTTTTATTGTGTTTTTGTTTCATTTTCATTTATTTCTAGGAAGTTTATCTTCTTTCTTTATTTTTTATTATTATAAGAATAATAATAATAAGACCCACTCATTATTCACTAATGGAATGTTTAATCTCCATGAGTTTATATACTTACTAAATTTTTGTTTGCTGTTATTTTAAGTTTTATTGCACAATGATCTGACGGAATGCCTAGAATTGTTTTAATTTCTTTTCATTTTAATAAAGTTTGACTTGTGTCCTACCATGCGGTCTCTTTTTCCAGAGAGCACTTCCAGGTGCTGCTGAGGAGACTGTACATTCTTTGGCATTTATGAAGAATATTTTCTGTAGATAATTATTGGGTCCATTTAATGTGTCATTTAAGTTCAAAGTTTCTGTTTATTTTTTTTTTTGTTCAGATGAGCTATATATTAAGGAAAATGGACTGTTGAAATCACCTACTATTTCTCAATTTGTGTAAATCAGTATCTTTAATTCCATTAATAAATATGCCTGTTTTGAAGTTAAATACACCAGAGTTTAGTGCATATATCTTGAGGATTATTTTCTTTGTTGTTCAATATCTTGTTATGTATGATGAGCCCTGCTGAAGGCATCACCATTCCTTGTTTCATATTATACTACAGAGATACTTGATGAAAGAAGCACAATACTAGCATATAAACAGACATATTGATCTATGCAGTAGATTTGAGGATTCCTGTTAATTTTATGCTCCTACTGTCTGGACAATGAGAAGATCCACAATAAGCTTCATCAATGAATGATAGTCCACTGAATAGCTACATGTTTAAGAATAAAATGAGATCCTTATCTTGCAAACTGCATAAAATTTAAATACAAATTGGATAAAGACCTCTAACTTAAAATTAGAATTAGCAAATCTATTTGAGTATGCTAAAGTTAGAGTTCTATAAATGAACAAAATAAACAGAATTAGCAAGCATGCTAAATGGGATTTATTACGTTGTTCACATACCTGGGTATAGGTAGCTCAACTATGTCATGCTAGCAATTGTGATGGTGCTCACAAGACCTGCACAAGCTCAAACTAGACAAAAATCTCATCATGAAAGGAATGTATGTGGTAGTCACTGCCTTCCCCCTAAATGAGAAACTATTTGAAATTGATTGCTTCTGAAAGAAGAAGATTCTCTGACTGCAATTGCGGAGGTATGATGTGTTTTTAGCAGTTTCAACTTAGAGATCTACTTGACTTCAATCTTATTGGATATTCAATAAACTACATATAAAACAAGTGCAGATATGCCACAGCAATAGATACAGATGGATTTACCAGCAAAAGTCAAGAAGGCAGAAAGCAGTTTCCTTCTTCCACATTAGTTTATAAATTCTACCACCAAAAGTAGCCACCACATTTAGTGTAAGCCAATCACTTAAAAAGATATAACTAAAAATATTTCTTAAAAGTTTCATTCTGATTTTGATTTAATTGAATGTAGATCCCATCTAGAGGCAATGAAGATTATATGTCACACAGAGAAAGAAAGCAATGCACTTCCAATTATATGAATAGAAATAATATTCTGAAGAGGAGCCCAGAAACACAGTAATTAAGAAAAAAGTATTTGATGAATGATACTATGTAGAACAATAACAACTAAAATGTAGACTTCTATGCAGCAGAGAAAACTATCGATAAAATGAAGACGGAGGTCATAAATGGAGAAATAGCTATTCCTAATCATCTTAAAAGTTTTATCTGAACTGTGCTCCTTCTTTTGAATACTTTTAATAACATTAAATAATTACACAAACAATTTAGTAAAGCAATTATTCATAGGTCCATGGTTAGACTTTGTATGTTTTGAGTAAAATAAAATTTTGGAGAATAAGTAACTGCATTTGACATTTTTTTTCAGCTAACATACTAGTCAACACTATAATAGAATTACTTACTTGGTAACATGTATGTGCCATTGATTCATGTGGCACTATGCCTAGTTTGTTCTTTAAGCAATGCATGTGTATTGCCATAGAAACTCATAATCACCTTTTTTATGAATCATTCCGTTCAATTACATCTCAAGTAAAAGCCCACTTTCCAGTTACCCCTCCAAAAGACACCATTGCACAATCCCCCTCTCCTCCCTCCCCTTTTCCTCTATGAGGGTGCTTCTCTACCTACCATCTTCTGCTTCACCACTCCAGCATCCCCCTATACTGGGGCATCAACTTCCACAGGAAGAAGGGGCTCTCATCCCATTAATGAAGAAGTGTTTCTCTTTTTCTACATCCTCACCAGTATCTGCTGACACCTGAGTTTTTGACTGGTGTGAGGTGAAATCTCTGGATCATTTTGATTTGCATTTCCCTGATGGCTAAGGATGTTGAACATTTCCTTAAGTGCTTCTCAGTCACGTGAGATTCCTCTGTTGAGAGTTCTTTGTTTAGCTCTGCACCCCATTTTTTAATATGGTTATTTGATTCTCTAGAGTCTAACTTCTTGCATTTTTTATATATTTTGGATATTAGCCTTCAATTGGATGTAGGGTTGGTAAATATCTTTTCCAAATCTGTGAGTTGCCATTTTGTCCTATTGACATTGTCCTTTGCCTTAGAGAAGCTTTGCAATTTTATAAGTTCCTATTTGTCTATTCTTGATCTTAGAGCATACTCCATTGGAATTCTGTTTAGGAAAATTTCCCCTGTGCTTATGTATTTGAGGCTCTTCCCCACTTTCTCTTCTATTAGATTCACTGTATCTGCTTTTATGTGGAGGTCCTTGATCAACCTGGACTTGAGGTTTGTACAGGGAGACAAGAATGGATTAATTTTCATTGTTCTATGTACAGACTGCCAGTTGAATCAGCACCATTTGTTGAAAATGCTGTCTTTTTTTCACTGGATAGTTTTTGTTTTTTTGTCAAAAATCAAGTGACCATAGGTGTATAGGTTCATTTCTGGGTGTTCAGTTCTATTCAATTGTTCTACCTGCCTGTATCTTTACAAATACCATGTAGTTATTTTTTTAATCACTATTGCTCTATTATACAGCTTGAGGTCAGCTGATTCCCCTGAAAGTCTTTCATTGTTCAGATTAGTTTTTGCTATCCTTTTAAAATTTTATTTTATTTTATTGTTATTCCAAATGAATTTGAGAATTGCTCTTTCTAACTCTATGAAGAATTGAGTTGCAGTTTTGATGGGAATTGCATTGAATCTGTAAATTATTTTTGGTTAGATGGCCATTTTTACTATATTAAGCCTGCCTATCCTTGAGAATGGGAGATTTTTCCATCTTCTGAGGTCTTCTTCAATTTCTTTCTTTAGGGACTTGAAGTACTTGTCATACACATCTTTCACTTGCTTGGTTAGTATCATGCCAAGATATTATATATTATTTGTAACTATTGTAAATGGTGTCATTTCCCTAATTTCTTTCTCAGCAAATTTATCCTTTGAAGAGAGGAAGACTAGTGATTTGTTATAGTCAATTTTTATTAGATATATTCTTTATTGACATTTCAAATGATTTCCTCTTTCCTGTTTTCCCCCCTCCCTAAAAGTCTCATAAGCCCTCTTCCCTCCCCCTGTTCCCCAATCAACCCCCTCCTGCTTCCTTGTCCTGGTATTCCTCTACACTTCTGCATAGAGTTAGTTTTATATTCATCCATTTTGCTGAAGTTGTTTATCAGCTGTAGGATATCTCTGGTAGAACTTTTGGGATTGCTTATGTGTACTATCAAATCGTCTTCAAATGGTAAAATATATA
>BDUI01000204.1:130867-153256 GCA_002335545.1 Apodemus speciosus
CGGGGGAGGGAAAAAGACATATGGGACATCTGGGGGGCGGGGAATCCAGAAAAAGGGAAATGAAATGTAAATAAAGAATATATCCAATAAAAAAAAAGACAAAAAAGACAAAATTAATGTCTGTAACGTAATGTGACTCTAAGAAATGAATGCCATATATTGTAAATTATTTGTTTGTCTTAAGGAAAATGGATTGAATAATTTCTTAAAATCAATGTCATTGTGAATCTTTGCTTCCATAACAAAGTCCTATGGAGTGAGTAAATTCACAGAGAATAAAAAAAGTATTTCTCAGAATCTTAGAGCCTGAGAAAGGAAAGATCAAAATGTTGACAGTTTCCCTGCCTGGGAGAATTCAGTATTTGTTGCTATGATGGAGCCGTAAAATCTGCACCCTCACAAAGAAAGAAATCATGTATCCTCTGGAGAGACTGGACTAGGAGAATGGACATCCATCAAGCATTTTCATTAGAGTTCCTAACAAAACACATAAAATAAGAATAATAGTATTTATGTGTGAGTTTTATGATAATTCTACCACCCACCATCATTACATTGTCTGCTCCTAAGGATGTCTCCTTGACTTTTTACTTGTTCACTTAATGCAGTCTAGCATCATGTGAAAGGAGAATCATGATAAACAGATTGACTTGAGCAAATTATCCTGTTCACATATCTATCCGTGTTCTTGATTATTAATTGATGCAGGAAGTGCAGTCCACAATGATAGGTGCTGTGTTCTGTGAAACTGACCCTGGGATGTATTTTAAAATGCTCAGTAAGCATGAGACTGTGTGACACTCAAAGGCCAAGCCAATGTTCTGGATCTTCATGGTTCTTAGAATGACCTTCACTAGGGGTGGAGTGTGATGTGGAAAAATAAACCGAGTTAACTCTTTAATGCACAAATTGCTTCTGGTCAAATGTTTAATCACAGAAGAAAAGGAAACTAGACCCGAATTCCCAATATCATTATAGATTTCACTGTATTTCTTTACCTCTATTTTGGAAGAAACTCATTGAAGTTATAAAACTGTATGTTTTAATAATCTAGCATAAGGCTTTATCTATTTAGTGACTTAGAGCAAAGGCGTGTAACTCTACAAGAAATGAAATATTTTCCTATGAAAATTATAGTAGATATATATTTTTATGGGTATGCATAACCCTATTTTGCTTGTTTTTATTAACAGAAAGATAAATAATACTACATGTTTGTGAAAGATTTAGAAGGCACATAACCAGAAAAGTGTAATTATAGGAGCCTTGGTTTCTGAGAACAGTACGAAGTTAAAACACTGAATCTCATTTGATTAAACGACATGGAGATATAGGGATGAGGACTCCTGCAGATTTGCTGTTTCTAAGATGCTCAGTTTCAGCAAACAGTAATCAGATTTTATGCAAAGTCACATTTTCAGTTCACGTTTTACAGTCTCTAGTGTTGTTCTTGTTTTCAATAGCAGGTAATTGGAAGCAGCAGAATGCATTTTACAAATGTTTTCCCTTGGATTTCTGATAAGGTGACTTTTTCAAAATAAAAAAAAAAGTACGCTGAAGCAGTTCTGAGTCACAGAAATCTCATGTAATTAAAGCCTCCAGCTGCATGCATTTTTAATACCATCGACAACAGTGTAATTGACACATGCAATTCTGGATCACACTTCAGATTTGAAATTATTTTAGTCTGCTGAAATGTGTCTAAGTGCACTAACCAGACATGCTTTCAGTAATTCAGCTTTTAATGACTATCCTTCACTTCAGAGCTACCTTTGATGTTAAAATAGTTCCAGAAATAATGTAATTTCCCCACATGCTGGTTGGGTTACAGTCAGATGTTTCTTAAATATTTCATGTTAGAACTCTCCCTGACCCCTACCACTGTGAGAATGTGAGGAGATTTTACTAACAATAATTTTATATCTTGTAGTTCACTGAATTAACTGGAATGATCAGGACCTCAACGGAAATTGATTGCTGAACCTAAAATAAGATCAAAGCAATGAATCAAAAGGATATAGCAGATTTAAAAATACAAATTATAAGTTCAGAATAATTAATATTTGTAAAATTGCAGTGCAGAAGACCTTAGAAAGTATAAAACTCACCACGTTAAAATGTAAAATTCTAAATAGGTCTCTGAACCCAGAAAAGACTCCTAATTCCTACTTATTAGCTGTGAAACGAAAAGGCACAGTACCACAGAGCTTTATTAACTATTATAGCATCTGATTTCTCTGCAGACTTCCCAATTGCATTAAACTTCCTACCACTGACTGTTAAATGCCCCACAACATACGGAAGCACTCAAACAATTCCAGTCTCCACTGTCAGTAACAAGAACTCAGTCAAGGTCAGTTTCTTTGCTTCTTCCCTATTCATTTTAAGTTTAAAAAATATGCCAAACCATATCACACAGGAATTTACTTAATACTCAAAAATTTGTTGAGATCCACTTGCTTTTCAGGGAGTTCCCACATTGAAACTTGCCATACCCACACTGGTCTTATTTCCCAAGGCCTGATCAGCCTGCTCTTTATAGAACCCTGAACCACCAACCTAGAGATGACATCACCCATAATGATCTGAGTCCACTTCTATTGATCACTAATTAAGAAAAAGCCCTGCAGATTTTCATATAACCTAATCTTATAGAGACATCTTCTCAATTGAGGTCCCCTTCTTTCAGATGACTTTAGCTTGTGTCAAGTTAACATAAAACCTACCATCCTAGCCTTGTAAATTAACGTTGTTGATTCTCATATGAACTCACAAAGACAGACAGAGCATGCATAGGGCCTGCATAGGGCCGCGCCTTTTGGGTCCCAGAACTGATAGGAGAAGTGCACTATTGCCCTTATCCCTAACCCCAGAGAAATCTCCAATTGATATCCACCCACTAGGGAAGCAAGCTATTCTTAAGTATAGGCTGTATGCCCAGCAGCCTAGGAACTCAAGGGCATCTATGGAGGTTTCTTGTCTTATAATTTGGTGTCATGCCTCTTCCTTGTTGTTTGTAATTTTATTTTATTATTTTAATACATACATACATACATATATACATACATATAATATAATATTTCTCTTCTCTTTTTACCTTAGAGGTCCTTTATGTTTCCCAGGTTATTGTATTGTAGGATGCTTGAGTGCGTTAAAGAATGGTTTTGTGTTTCTTGTTCCCTCTTTTAGACTCTTTTCCTTAGAATATTTTTCCTCCATTTACTTTGTCTTTGTTTTATTTTTAACCTTATTATATTTTATTTTGATATTATCAAATAGAAGCTTGTTTGCTTTCCAATGACAAACAAACAAGCAAAAAAGGGGTGGATCCAAATGTAAGAGGGAGGTTGGAAGGAGTTGAATGGAAGGTAATTTGTAATCATGTATTTTATGAGAAAATGTCGATTTCAATAAACAAAAAATAAACAAATAGTAAGTGATTTAGTGAATGAGTGATACAGTTTTTCCTTAAAGTGTTTTGATATAGAACAGAGTCATAATAGAATGGCCAAGTTGGCAAACTCTGTGCTTTGTGTAAGTTGAAAAATTTCTTCTGTTTAGCATGATTTAAAGCATTCAAATTATGCATATTATTTACAAATTTATACAACACTTGGATATTTGTAGTCATTTTGAATCCTATGGGAGAAATCATAATTTATCAGTTATAACAAGTTCCTCACTTTTTTTTCAAAAAGTCCCTAAAGCTGTAAAAACAGGTTTTCCTACTATTTTAATAAGGTTTGAATGATTTAAATTGGTGAGTTTAAAATTACTTTATTATAGCAAGGCCTAAAACAACACTTAATTATCTGTGTATAAAATCATGTGGATTGAAGGATTATGTTCTGTTCTCCCAAGGCCAAGAGAAGAATTTACACAGATCAGTAGGTTTCACACTTGCTAGAAACAGAGTGTGGAATGTCAAGGCATCCTGTATGTGTGTTTACATATGCTATCTCATTTTTGTTTAAAATTATAATGGGAAAGTTTTGCCTAAGCTGTCAAAAAATTGACCTAAAATCTAAGAAGAAGAAAAAAGCAAATAGCAGAGAATTTCTGTGTCCAACTCCATTTGAATGGGTACAGAAAATGAGTCTATTTATTCAGCTTTGTGCATTATTAATTACTCTTCAACTATTCCTTGAATACATATTTTGTTCATAATGACCCTGAATACCCTTTTTAATCCTACTCCCCCTGAATCCCTCTTTTTAAAAAGTAAATGATTTGAGGATATCAACATTTTGTATTAAACATGTTTTCAATTCATTAAATTGAAACTTTTTTTAATATGAAATAAAATTACCCTTCCTTTTTTCATCTGTGTATGTGAGATCCAATAAGTTTAAGTAGATTCACTTGGACAAGAATTGTTAGGGGGGTTATTTATTGAGGAAATGATAACTTGCCAATAGCTAACCTATTGGAGAAGGGTCCATTCCCCCCTCCTTCTGCAATCAATTACCAAGAGCTCCTTGGACAGAACAGATATCCTAAGTCTACCCCTGCTCAAGAGGGATGTTGATCACTTTGGTTTTTTGCTTGTCTTTTAAAAGTAACATCATCCACAGTGATTTCCTGGGTACGACATTCCCATCATGAACAGAAGACAATGTGTTACCAAGTTTTTCCTGTGTTCCAGCTCTAATGGTATTTCCTCTCCCTATTCCTTCATCTCTCTTGAGCATTGGGAATGGGAGTACCGATGTCACATTTAGAGATGAGCATCACTTACTCTTGGTCTTTGGCCAATTATGAGTTTCTAGATAGACCAACTCCTACTTCGGTAAGAAGCTTCTCTGATCAAGGCTGAGGATGGTTAAGAACTACAGGTATAAACTTGGGTATTTCAAAAGCTGCTTGACAAGGTCACAACTTACTCTGCATTTTTCAAGTGATAGGGAAAAATAACTCTGAGTACTATCATCATAGAGAAGTGATTGCTCTTTGAGGAAAGATATATTTGCTCTGATAGAAAAATCGAAAGTTTACAAGGTTTCTGAACATGTGGTAGTGCATACACATGTATATTTATATGTATGAATTAAGTTTAAAAAGCAAAGAAGAAGAATAGCAGATAGGCAAGTGCAATACTTCATGTAATAACTTTATATGAAATAATTGGTTGTGAACCTTAGCCTTTATGCTGAAGACAATTTTTTGATTCCAGCATAAGTGATTTACAAAGCACTTAAGGGCTGAGTTGATACTTTATCATATTTCACTTAGAAATACATGGACCATACATTTTGTTTCATGTCACATAGCTCAGACTTCAAAATTGGGTAAGTTTATAAAACCTCTAGTGGATTTAACCATGATGTGTATAAATCACTCTTTACTTACTGCAAATTTTAATTTGATATACTAAGTGGTAATAATCACAGATCAAATGTATTCATGTTTAACATTCTACATAAAAGGATGGAAAAGCTGTAAGGAAAGCACAGAGAACAATGCAATCTTTGATGTTTTTCAAGAGTTCTGGATACTACATCACAAATTTCAAAGTTGTTTTGTAGTACCTTATTTCTATTGGAGGAAATTACACTCCAGTTTTGATATGGCAGATAAATAAGTTGATCCCTAGTGTAGTTTCAGAAAGGAAATTAGCTCAATAGAATGCATTTATGTCTGTCCCATGAAGAATCATCTCCTTTGGAAAAAACTGCCATGTTGTCTCACTACTGTGACTGCCTGAATGTAAACTGAACAAGGATAACATAAACAGACATGAAAAACTGGACAGAATAAAGTTCACATGACTTCAACCACACACCAAAACTATAGATGCTTGAGGAAAGCTGGAAAGGAGAAAGGTAAGNTATATATATATATATATATATATATTCATACAGATTGGACATGTTTTATTAATAGATATATATGTTAAAACATATCCACATATGCATGTAAAAACAAATAGTTTTAAAAAGATCCATGATTTAAGGGAGGGCAAAAAAGGATATATTGGAAGATTTAGAGAAATGAAAGGGGAGAGGTATTATAGTTACTGTAATTTCAATTTTTTAAAAAAAAGTACTTTTTAATCAAAAGAAAATATTGTCAGTACCTCTCTGTAATTATGATACAAGTTTGTGCTTTTCCAAAGTGTTGCTTTTTTTTTCTAACACAAAAGAAAATCAATCTCACATTAGCAAAATGACTAATGCTCATTTCATGTTAAAGCACAAAGGTTCTCAGTTTCTAATTATATTAATAATGGAAATTGAAAGTGAATTTTGTAACAGCAGAAAATTAATCTAAACTAAGGATTTGGTTTCCAATGGAAAACCCTGCAACTGTGGCTAGTGCTTCTGATCAGAAAGTAACAACAATGTAAAGAACCTTGAGCTAAGCATAGGTCATGCAACAATTTGAACATGCTGAATCTGTACACCTCCACCAAGCTATGGACAAGCTATTACAACGTTATTGTTTCAGGATATAAGCCTATTATGTTCTGTAAAGGAAGATACTGACATTTTGCTGCATTGGTTAAAAAGATTAACAGTTCACAAAGAACAGTACCAACAGTGCCAAATTAAATAGATTAAAATATGAAGGCCTAATGTTCTTTGTGCCCTCGACTGTAAATGCACATACAATATAGTGTAAATGGCCCCAGTAGCTCTGCTGATAATGGAATAGCACACTACTTTTGGAGAAACAATTCTCATCCCTGGTAATAAACCACAGTGAGATACTTTTACTTAAACCATTTATAAGTTTGCATGGAGGAGGTGAAACTATGAAGGATACTATATTGGGAAAAGTAATTATTTTCATTTTAGTTGCTCATGCCATGGTACATTTTATTACATAAAGGAAAATTTTAACATATTTAATTAATTTACTTGAAAATATTTAAATTTCTTTATTATATGTATATATGTGTATACATATATAGACAGACGTACAGACAGATGGTTAGATAGATAGATAGATAGATAGATAGATAGATAGATAGATAGATAGATAGATAGATAGATAGATAGATATGGATACGGGTAGGGATACTGATACANATAGATAGATAGATAGATAGATAGATAGATATGGATACGGGTAGGGATACTGATACAGATGCGGATGCTGATGCGGGTACAGATATGGATACAGATACAGATGTATGTATGTGTGTGGACCCACATGTGGAAAGCAGGGGCCAACCTTGCAAAGTCAAATCTTTCCTTCCAGGATGTGGGAGGTCTAAGGCTCTATCTAAGTTTGTCAGGCCTAGAGGCTATCACGTTTGTAACTGAGTCATTTTAATGGACATTAGTCAACATAATTTGAGACTTTGCACAAGTATGTGTTTTTAAATTTTATCTTGAATCCTAATAGCATTTCTCCTGTCTTCTCCTTTTCATTTAAAGTATTTTTTCAATTTGGTCACATGTTTTCACTCAAAATATTATCTCTCTCTTTTTTTATAATTCCAAAGCATTTTATTTTTTTCAATATTCAGATTCTTATAAGTAGTTTGTCTATGACAATATCATTTCATCATATGTGACTAAACATATCATTATTAAGATTACAGCCAGAATTTTTCATGAATATTAAGCAATATAACATTTTAAAGATTATATGTCATAATTTTCTACTATATAAAACAATGGATTTTTAAAATAATATTGCTTAAGGCAATAGTAATCTGAACCCCACTTTTCCGCACATACTCACATGATATTGAGCAAACAATACTTCAGAGTTTGACATATTTTCTGGGCTCTGGAAAATATACTTCACCTTGCCTTCAGTAGTTTTTCTGTGCCAAAGCTATGACAATCTATCATTTTAACTGACCTTTATTTTTCTCTGCTGAAATGACTAAACTTGTCAGTATGTTTTATTTTCTCTATAAGAAAAACACAATATCTCAAATGGCTTGCCCACCTGCCTTGGTGAACAACAGAAACCATGTCAGACTCAGACTTTGCCCCTCACCATAAAGGGTTCCAAGCACCTTACCTACTGATATATCTGGTCTCTCTAGGTTTCTAGCTATGTATTTCTATCTACAGGATTTCTTCTTCAAATATGTGTAGAAAAATGTTTAATCCAAGTGCTTATATTCCACAAACTAGCAAAGGGCACATTCCTATCAGGTTAAGCAACATAATTATACATGTTAAGAAAATTTAATATTTGATATCAAACATCCAGGACATGAACCACCAAATGGTGAGTGATATTACGTAGTAACATATTAATCATGAAAACACACTGACCTAATTTTTTAGACAACCAATATTAATGTCAAAAGTAAGCAGTAGAAGAAATAATGGAACTGTTTATCACCTTCATTGTCAAATTACCAATATGAAACCAACCTACCAAAAATTAGAGTACTGAAAGTTCCCCACCAGAAGAATATTGAGTGGCAGCTCAAGTCATACATTTTGGAACTTAACTTTTCTTTTATAACTGTTAATAATGTTCCTAAGATGATATTCTTCCTGAGTGAGGTAACCGAAACACAAAAGAACACTAATGGTATGCACTCACTGATGAGTGGATATTAGCCTAGAAGTTTGGAATACCCAAGACACAATTCACATATCAAATGATGCCCAAGAGGGAGGGAGAACAAAGTATGGATCCTTGGGTCCTTTGTAGAAAGAGGAACAAATTCCCACAGAAGGAGATACAAAGACAAAAGGTTGAGCAGAGACTGAGGGAAAGACCATCCAGAGACTACCCCACCCAGGGATGCATCCTATATACAGTTACAAAACTCAGGCACTATTGCGGATACACACAAGTGCTGGCTGACTGGAGATAGATATAGCTATCACCTCGGAGACTCTCCTAGTGTGTGAAAAATACAGAGGGGGGCACTCTCAGCCAGCCATTGAACTGTGCACAGGGTCCCCACTGGAAGATATAGAGAAAGGACCAAAGGAGCTGAAAGGGTTTTCCAGTGCCACAGGAGGAACAACAATATAAGTCAACCAGTACTCCAAGAACTCCCAAGAACAAAACCATCAACCAAAGAGTACACATGGAGTTACCCATGGCTCCAGACACATTGGTAGCAGAGGATGGTCTTGTTAGACACCAAAGGGAGGAGAGGCCCTTCATCCTGGAAAGACTTGATGCCATAGTGTAGAGGAATACCAGGACAGGGAAGCAGGGATAGGTTGATTGGGGAGGGGGAGATGGCTTATGGGATTTTCAGGGAAGGGAGGGAACCAGAAAAGGAGACAACATTTCAAATGTAAATAAAGTATATACCTAATAAAAAAAGTCCCTAAGGAAAAAAAAAAAACAAGGAATACAGTGTGTGATTAACATACTGATGTTTTACTATTTAATTTCAGGGGCAGACAATAGTAAGAATATAAAGGTACAAGAAGCTAAATATTATATTCAGATTGGGCAGACATGGAATTTTTCTTTAGTGATCTCAAAGGCAGACTGCCACTGAAATAGTCAATAAATCCAAAGATATATCTAAAATGTTTGATTCTTTAGAACCAATTGTGTAATGACTTTTATTATTTTAAGATGAAGTCCTAAGACTAAATAAACAATATGCCAGATAAAGTGCAATTTATAAAGTGCACAGTTAGCTCCAAGAAAAGTTTGAGGAGAGTTAACCTATATTCAAAGAAAGAATGTGGTACATTATTGTCCTGAATGATGATGAATGATGTCTAACTTTGACATTGTTTGCACACATCCTGCTGAGTACTATGTGTTAGCCACATTTACAAAGGCTTTAGATACCACTAATTAGAAAAGGGAAAGTTCTTGTCAGTCACAATTTTATAGTAAGGGAATGTGTCCTGTTCTTAGAGAAGATCTGTTTGGTTCCCAATATCTGGTTGGGCAACCACTTGTGAGTGGAGCTCCAGAGGATAGGTTGCCTCTGGCCACTATGGACACCTGCAATTAGGGACATACACCAACAAAGGTAAATACATATATACATATTTAAAAATAAAATATTTTTTCTTAAAGACATACTGAAAACAATTCACAGTATAATGGAATATATAGAAAACCTGAAACATTTTTTTTATTTCTGTTCAATTTGTAGAACTTCAAATTATTTTAATGATCAAAGAAATATTTAAATATATTTGGAGATGTTATTTATCAAGACTGATAAATATTGACCAAGATACTGGTAGATAGGGACAAATCTCAGAAGGGATATATTAGCTAATCCATTGCAGAAAATACCATGCTAATTCCAAAAAAGGAAAAATCCTATTATTCAATAATTCACCCAATAAAATCCTATTATTCTGAGTAGTTAAGATGAAAAAGATGGCATTGGCAAGTTAAAGTCTCACCTATTTATTAGAGCACTCTTCCTCATAGCTAAGTTATGGAATCAGCACAGTGTTTATTGGTGGATATACAGATAAGTCAAGTACAGGAAATAAACACTAAGAGATACTGTCTAGATATGGAAAAGAACAGGGAATATTGTTTGTGGCAATAAAATGGATCTAGAGATTATGTTAAGTGGATTACTTCAGGAACAGAAAAACAAAGAACACAGAGCTCTTTTTGTCTGCTACAAGTAAAACAATGAAAGTCTTAAAAGACTTTGTAAAATAGTGGCTACCAAAGACTGGGAAAGTGACGGCACATCCTGGAGAGAGGGTGGGTATAATGGGCAAAGGTTAAAGGAGTAAAATTCAGCATTCCACAGCAACATACAGTGCCAACAGCTGCCAAAAATCCCTATGAAATTAGCTAGCAAAAGGAATTTTGAATATTTCTAATACAAAGGAAGAATAAATATCTGAGGTGACAGGTACACTAATTATCTAATCTGATAATTAGATGTTCAATGTATCCTGAGATATCACATTATAACTCTCTTTATATATGTACAATTTTGTATGATTTTAAACATTCTAGATATATAAAAAACAGCTGATCTTTATCAAAAACAGATAAAACTGAGAAAATTAGTGTCACATAACACATTACAGAAGGTGAGTGCTTTGCAAATAACTTTGAGGATAATTATAAGCTGTTTAAGAAGTTCTCTGCTTCATACTAATACTATATTATGAATGACTCAGAACAAGAATTTCTCTGAACAAGTGAACTTGCAATTTTATAAATATCAAATTAAAATCAATCTGGAGGTTCCTCAGAAAATTGGAAATAGATCTACCTGAAGACTGAGCTATACCACTCCTGGGAATATACCCAAAAGATGCCCCAGGGTGTTTAGAAGTCAGGGGGTGTGGGGTTGGGGACACCCACTGGGAGATAGGGGTGTGGGGAGGAGGTACAGGATGTGGAACAGAGTCTGGGTGGGGGGTGGGGGTAATAAAATATGGAGTGTAAAAAATAAATAATTAATTAATAATAAAAATATTAACAGAAGAAGAAAGATCAGTTATTTAAAAAATGCTAAGGTAAGTTGATTTTAATTTGATATTTATAAAATTGCAAGTGGCACATGTTCCACTATGTTCATAGCGGCCTTATTTGTAATAAATAATGTTTTTTCATATATAACTGTCATCTTTTTATTCCAATAAATTCACTAAACATTTAACTTTTTGAAATGTTTCATTCTCATTTCATATATATTTTAGCTTTATTTTTGAAAACACTGTAAATGTTAATATTTTGATAGATACTACTCTAAATCTATAGGCAATTGTTTTCATTATGAAACATGCATGATGCTAAGTTTTTGGAACATTTATATTTTTATAATTATCATGAGTTGTCTTATGCATTGTATAAAGAATAAGTGTGTACATGTGAGAGATGATTATGCATTTATAAACTTTGATTTTTAATTACATTTTAAAGTAATATCCACATAAAATACAACTATAAATGTTAATACTTACATTAAATATTGGAGTTGACATTATGGAGATCATTTTGCTTTTTCCTCCCATGTACTGAAATTACACACATGTGAACCACAACACCCAGCTTTGCCTTGGGTTCTAGAACACCATTAGTTTTAGCAATTACAGCAGTTAAGACTCAGTTTAGCAATGGTATATATGCTATGAAGTCATATGGGGCACTATGACCAATAATGGGTGGTATACTATGGAAAGATCTGTAAGACAGATTTAGAGAAGGAGCCTAGAGGCTGTACTTAAAATTTGAATACAAGAGAATTACTAAATTTGTGACTTAAATATTAAATTTTGAGTGATACCAAGAGAATTTTTTACTATTCAACCTGTAGGATTCTGGGCAGATACTTGATCTGTTCTGCTGCCAGGCACTGCCAATTAGATAGGTATATATTATTGTAACAACTAATTACCCATATTATCCAAAACCATACTGGATAGTATTATTTGTTATACATTTTATCTATTAATTCAGGTTCCTTTAAACAGATCATGAGTACATAGCATTCTGACAGTTTTAAAGTTCTCTGTATTTCTATAAATAAGTCAGGAAAACGTTTTTCTAATACTAAAACATTTTTTATGATACTTGCACCCTATGATTGTTACACTAATGAATTCATATTTCAATGATGTACATTTTGATTCTATTTTGATATAAGTGGCAAATAATTTTATGTATGTGATAAATAAGTGAGAAATGTATATGTATATTCAAATTCAAAATCGAGATCAATAAACTTGAAAGGACTGTTCTGTGAATTAGTCTCTGTGAGAACAATTGCAACACTCTTTCTGAGGCAGGATCCAAACTAATGCCAACTTCACATACTTGGAGAGAGTATTTTCTATATTATACAAAGAKCATATAATAATGAATGATCTCAAAAGAAAACAGCATGCTTTCAGGTGAATAGGACTCTCTGCTCCTCATGGGAAGCCATTAACAAATTTTATATAAGAGAAAGCATTTCCAATTTAATCTCCAGAATCCTGCATATTAAGACCTAGTAGGTTTGCTTTTATTTGGCTAAAAAAGAAATGCAAGAGTGAAGGTGAAATAAATTTACCTTTACATATAAAAACTAATTTCTAACCACAGTAAATACAATTTTGCAGAAATAACCAATAAGGAATTACATGAAAGACAGAAAATTGATCAGATAAAGAAGTTAAATACACGAAGACTGAGAAGAAGAAGGTACAGGACATACAGGAAATTGAACATTTTTCATATATAAATAAATATGCATATTGGTCCTAGTAATTAAGGAAAGGAAAATTAACACAGAAAATTGGAGTAGTATTTGTGTAAGCTGGGAATTAGGGAGACCAAATTGAAATTGAGGGTAGAGCTCAAGTAAGTTTTAGAATGGCACAGATATCAACTTACAAACACAATGCAGCCAAAAAAGGGAAAAAAAAGTTCATATAACACTGTTCCAGGCATGTCCCGTACATACAGACTCAGTACCTTTCAAAAAGTTCATGATCTAATTATTCTCCTCCTCAGTCTCTCATGAACAGATTAGAAAGAATAGTTTTTGCCATTTTAGTATTGACTGTTGCTGATGCTTGCTTATGCTGGAGAGTCTTCACATTTATTTCTACAAGGTCTAAGAAGAGTTGTTTTCATGGTACCTTTGCTAACTTTATGAATTGTTTTCCTTGGTAGAGGAGATCACAGGTCCTACAAACACAATGCCTCATTCCAGCTGCTGCATCCCCTACAGTGAAGAACCGTTTTATCTTCCAGACCGGCAGGTTAAACATGAATAGAACAAAACACAGTGTATGAGCAGTAGTGCCAGATATGTTTGCTTTGGCAAAATGCTACCTCTGAAAGATATATCTTGAATCTCTTTGTCTTAACATTAGTGCCTCAATGTTCTGTACCAAACTTGAAAGTGCAACTGGTAAAAGTATTTCATACAAAACATTTTAGATATGAATTTCAATAAAAAATAGTCACTAAAAAGTAGACAAACAAAAGAGACTTCTTCTCTAGTTCATCAGCATAGCATGATGTTAAGGCAATAGACCTTTTTTCTACAACTTTGTCACATGTCAACAGATTTCCATTACCTGAGCAAAATGGAATCTTAGTTGTAATTAACTTCCTATCTCTCTCAGATTGACTAGCATATTGCCTATATTTTTATCTAACAGATCCATGCATGATATAACCATAACAAAGGTAAACATTTAAATGTGAAACAAATTCTGATTTTGTTTCCTGAGATACTCAGAATTCTTTTTCAATTAATTTTTCAACTTAATATGAGTAATGAATTGATTTTAGGTCATTTTTATTCGTATATCTCATTGTATGTTTTTCTTGCTCATCATCCTCTCCTGTATCTTCTACCCCTCGCAACCTTGTTTTGTCAGAGTTGAGTAAATTTTTCTAGGGAAGATGGGGAGGTTTGTAAGTCTTAGGAAATTAAACATAAGAAATAAAACTTCCTATGAAATAAAGACTGAGCTAGTCCTTTGCAGAGACATTTCTATGTTGAATCCAAACATCTGAAATTTTGGACAACAAAATTATAGACAGAAGTAAGGCATCAAAGCATTCTTCATTTATCCAAATGGGAATGTTAGACAATCTCCAATCTTGATTCTCACAGAAGTCATAAAGGCAAGAGGAGTGTACTGTTTAACAACTTTAGTAGTGAATTAATCTTTTATATCCAGAATCAGTCAAGTCAAATAGTTTATATTTCCTAAATGTTAATCACCTCTTGTGTCGTGAGGAATAAGCCATAAATGAAGATAACTCACCCAATGAGATTAAGAGTATTGCCAAACTGGTACCTCTGAAAAGTTGAGTGTATTGCTTTCAACTATTGGTACTGTTATGAAATATATTAACCAACACACCTTAAGAGAAAAAGATTTATTTGGCTCATAATTCCAGGTTACAAATCCATCACTATGAGAAAATTAAAATCATGGGGACTTGGATACACATCACATGTAAGGCAAAGAGCAGAATGAATGAATGCATGCATACTTTCACTTAGTTTACTTTGTCTTATGCAGTTCAGAATCCCCTGGCCAGAGAATGGGACAATCAATACTATTTGTACCATAATAAATGATGATTCTTCTTACCATAATCAAGAGGAATCACACTGTCATGCCCGTAGGACAATCTTTTCCAGTCCAGTTGATAATTAAAACTAATCTGCACATACCCTTTGATGAAAAGTAGCTCATTATACCAATAATCTATGTCATAGTCGAAATCTTAGGCAGAGGAGCCCAGAGGCAGTTAACATATGGGATGAGTAGCTAACAAATGTCAGGAATAACAATTTGCTATCTGTGGAGCATACAAAGGCATTTGAGATTATTACCAATCTGGTACAAACTTTTTGTAAAGTCTACTACTTCATCAGTTTGAGTTGTCATTCCAACAAGAGAAGATTGGGGGAAATCAGAAAAATAGAAACATTGCTTGTCATGTCTGTTCTCATGCAACAAAATGTCTACATGAAGCCAGGCTTACATTTGCTTAGACATTCAGATTCAATCCATAGTTATGAGTACTATGATTTCTGTTGACATTGTATTCTCTTTGTGATGTAGAGTATGGAATAAGCAAATAACTTCTCAAGACTGACCAAATAGTGATGTGGCTGAATCCAATTTTCTTTTAGAGAATAAAGTTTTTATTCCCTCCCTGAAAAATGCTGGAGAAAGAGAAAGACAGACAGAGAGAGAGAGAGAGAGAGAGAGAGAGAGAGAGAGAGAATAGGCAGACATATTAAAGAGTATCAGCTAATGTCAATTCCTAGGTGTGCTTTCCTTGATGGAACCTTTGTTTCATCATTTAGATAGAGTTGAATAAAATGTAGTTCAAACTTTGGATCAATAGATTTATTCTCTAAAGGCATCGAAATAGAGAGGCAAACACTTATAGAAGTTTGTTTTTGTTTTGTTTTGTGTTTTATTTTTTTCTATTCTCAGTATCACCATCTGGCAGCTATCCTGTGACAATTACTGTAGAAACAAGTGGCTCTTATCCCAACAGTCATTGACACACACAATAGATATTTAGAAGAAAGAGAATTTCCAATCATAGGCAACACAGATGTCAGAAATGTAAAATGGGTGGACAGAGCGTTACTTCTTTTTCATCTAAATTTCACAAGGCAAACAACAGATTTAGAACATGTAGCTTCTGCGTGCAGCATTTAGTCTGAAGGGTAGGGTCTTCACCTTCAGAACACTACTGCTGGAGCTGAATAACATTTTACCACATTATGCATATTGTAAAAGGAGATCAGTACTGGCCTCAACAATTTATTTCTTGTATCATATACTCAATGTAATCACTGAAAGTATCAGCAGATGCTGCCAGGTCTTCCCCCAACCAACAGCATTAACTATTTCACACTTTCCATGAGAATGACCAATCTAGAGCAGTCTCAGACTACATCAAATTCTTGGTTCTCCACCAAAGTGTAGAATAATTAATTTTCATTTAACATTTCGTTTAAAAACCTTGACAATTAAGCACAAAAATCACAACTCTTAGTAAATGATATCTGAATGAGCTGATATATTAGTAAAAGAACATTGGAAATTAGACACTGCTCCCAGGAAGCTTACAAGTTCTTAAGGATGAGTGTGAACAGATATACATACTCAATGAGTTTAGACCATTAATTTGTACAGCTCTTTGCATTCCAGTTGCATGTGTGTAAAGCTATACAAAATTTAAACATGAACTTATACAAAGTGCCATGATGTTTATAAGACACGAATCACTTCTATGAAGTCCAATGTCACTAAAAATATAACAAAACTAATTCTCCACTCTATGGCTATAATATATTGTAAATAGAAGGATAATACTTCTAAGCACAATACAGAATTAGTGTGGTAAAGTAAATATCACCTGCTTCGGGTTGAGCAAGGGTTACTATGAAGGACACAGTTTCTCCAGCTAAGATGTGTTTTGTTCACATTTTAAGCAACTATAAAAATTATCATTTTGTCATTTTCTAAAAATATTTTTAGCAAAGCTATAATATAAAGATAATGTCATTAAAAGTGAACATATTTAAATTGATGGACAAAGACAAGATTAATGAACACAATCTTCTAATGATATTAAGGCACATACCTTTGTGATATTATCAAAATAGTAAAATTTATAAGTTACTATATGAATTTTGTTGTATCCTTAAAACAACATTAAAAATCATCAGGAAACTTCATTTAATTAAGATCTTCTTTTTTTGCTAGGGGTGAGGAGAAAATGATTGATTTGCTTATAGTTTTTTCCTCACAGTGTGACATTAAAGGAAGTCATGTGGGAATCTCAAGGCAGAGAAGTCAATAATTGAAGCCGAGTTCATGAAGGAATGGTGCTTACTCACTTGCCATTCCCAGGTTGCCCAGGTGGCTTTCTTATGCCATCTAGAACTTATCCAAACTGTACTGGACACTTTCACATCAATCATTAATAAAGATAATGCTGCATAGATTTGCTTTCAGGCAAATCTTTTAGAGCCATTTTCTCAATTAATACACCCTCCTTCCAATTAATTTTTTCTTAAGAATTCTTTATCTTTGTTAAAATAGGAATGAAACTTCTGTAAGTCATTATTAAAAGTATTTATGCATATAAATTGTACAGGTCTGTCATACACTTCTATAACCCTGATACACTTTCATCCTTAAGGTAGATACTATTAGATTTTAATAGATTATATTTCACGAAGCAAAAAAAAAAAGCGCACATTAGTTTATTAGATGTTTTTTAAAGGATCCTTTTATAGTAGACTCAACATTCCAATGAGAATGAAATGACATGGTAGCAGACAGTTTGTAGTAGCAATACTCTGGGATGCTAAAAGAGGAGGGACTCTTGAAATCAGGAGATAGAGACTGGCTTTGGCAACACAATAGCACTCCATCCAAAATGAATTAATATAAATTAAACTGAGGCTCCATCTTTAAATAAATGAACAAATACGTAATCTCCATCTAAACCTGAATGTAACTTAAAAGGGTATCTTATTCTCCATTCTGTGTTATTTCAAGTGAGACTGAGTGTACACTTTCTGTGATTATCACAAGTTGGCTTAATGCAATGCCATATAGTCCTTTGTTCTAATTGCTGTGAAGATTGTGAATGAATGTTTGAAGTTGTATTATGTGTATAGGTTAATATACTCCTCTTGAAATGTATTGTGTATGAATGGAAGGCAATGTTTGTGTTGTAACTCAACATCCTTGAAAAAACTGTTTCTGTGAGGAATGTACCACCAAAATGTCCCATAAAATAACATTACATTCACTCATACAACTTAGTATCCCCACCATCAACTTCTCTGTGTAAGAAAATGACACAAGTAAATTGTCTCTGGTAAGGCTCTATGAATACTCACTTAAAATCCTGACTAAAATTACTCAAAAATAGCTTTTGACTTCTATAAATGAATTTCCATTGTCATTGTGTTAATTACTATATTTGAATGGAGAGGGAAAAATCTTCAAGATAAAAATGAAGTATAATGATGAGAGGAGTTAGTGTGGGATACTCTCCTGGTTTATGTCTCTGTACCATTGATAAAACTCTGACCTAAAGTGATGCAGGAATGTTTAATTCATCTTGTACCTTATATTTTATCATCCAGAGAAACCATGGAAAGATCATAGCAAAGGAATTGAAGCAGAGATCACGGAGGAATGTTTGTGACTGCTTGTTTTATGGATGCTCAGTTTGCAATATTGTATGAATGAAAACTTCCTTCCCAGGTATGAAACTGCCTACAGTAGGCTAGGGTCCTCCTACATCAATAATTAATCAAGAAAATGTCTCACAGAAATGGCCACTGATCAGTTATCCAAGTGACTCCAAGTTGCATCACGTTTATCAAAATTAAGTAGCACAATTTACCACTTGTCAACTTGGCATAAAAGTACATCAATATCATGGGCAGAAAAAGTGGTTCAATGGTTGAGAGTAGTAACATGCCAGATTGTAACCATCTGTACCTCTAGTTCTAGGGGAATCCATCACCATTTTCTGACCTCCAAAAGTAGCAGGAATGCACTTGGTGCACAGAAATATAACCAGGCAAAACATCCATTCTCATACTATTAAATAAACAAATATTAAATCATAAACTTCTCTTTCTTACTGATATACAAAAATGTCATACTGATATCATCACATAAAACGGAGTCCATGAACATTTTTAAAATTAAACCTTTTTTCATTTATGATTTTCATTTTTATTGGTTATTTTACTTAAATTTCAAATGTTATCCCTCCATCCCTCCTCCACCTTCTTCTATGAAAGTGCTCCCCCACCCACACAATCCTGTCTCACCACTCTATCATCACCCTATGCTGGGGCATCATCAAGCCTTCCAAGAACCTAGTGCCTCCCCTGCCATTGATGCCAGATAAGGCCATCTTCTGCTACATAAACAGCTGGAGCCATGAATTACTCCATGTGTACCTGTTGGTTGGTGGTTTAGTGCCAGGGAGATCTGGGAGGGGGGTCTGCTTGGTTGATATTGTTCTTCTTCCTATGGGGTTGCAAACCCATTCAGCTCCTTTAATCCTTCCCATTGCTCAGGCTGATTGATGGCTGCCAGCATCTGTATTGATCAGGCTCTGGCAGAGACTCCAAGGGGACAGCTATACCAGGTTTCTATCATCAAACACTTCTTGGCATCACCAACAGTATAGGAGTGTAGGGGTTCAGTGTCTGCAGATGGGATGGATCCCTATGTGGAGGAGTCCTTGCATGACTTTTCCTTCAGTTTCTACTCTTTGTCCCTGAATTTCCTTTAGACAGGAGCAATTCTGGGTTAATATATTTGAGATGGGTAAATGGCCTCATCCCTCAATTGGGGGCCGAGCCTAACTGCGGGATATACAGGTTTTAGCTCTCCTTTGATGGGTAGTTTGGCTAATGTCATCCCCATTGGATGTGGTAATGTCTTGCTTCCCTGGGATCTGGAACTTTCTTGTGGATACCCCCAGTTACCTATTCTGCACTGCTCCATACATGTCTTCAGTTTAATTTCCAGGCCTTCTGTATGTCTCCCATGTCTCATCCTACACTTAATCCTGCCCTCTTTTTCCCTCTCCATCTTCTCTCCTTCCCAGGCCCCTCCTTCCCTCTAAGTCCTGTGATTATTTTGTTCCCCCTTCTAATTAGGACTGAAGCATCTACACTTTGGAACTACCTTCTTCTTGAGCTTCATATGGTCTGTGAGTAGTGTCATAGGTATTCAGTGCTTTTTGGCTAATGGTCACTTATCAGTGAGTACATATTATATATGTTCTTTTGTGTCTGGGCACCTCATTCAAGATGATAATTTCTAGTTCCATTCATTTGCCTGCAAATTTCATGAAGACATTGTTTTTAATAGCTGAGTAGTACTCTGATGTATAAATGTATACTTAAGTGACCCCAAAATTTCCACCACAGATCACCAAGAGCCGATAAAAACTTTAAGAAAGTGGCTGGATATAAAATTAACTCAAACAAATCAGTAGTCTTCTTCTACTCAAAGGATAAATGGGCTGAGAATGAAATTAGAGGAACAACACCCTTCACAATAGTCATAATAATATATCTTGGTGTCACTTTAACCAAGCAAGCGAAAGATCTATATGATAAGAACTTCAAGTATCTGAAGAAAGAATTCGAAGAAGATCTTCAAAAGATGCTAAAATCTCCCATGAACATGGATCAGCAGGATTATCATTGTAAAAATGGTTATCTTGCCAAAAGCAATCTATAGATTCAATGCAATCCTCATCAAAACTCCAACTTATTTCTTCACACGAATAAAAAGAGCAACTCTCAAAGTCCTCTGGAATAGCAAATAAACCAAGAGAGCAAAAACCATTCTCAACAAAAAGAGAACTTCTAGAGGAATCGTCATCCCTGACCTCAAGCTGTACTACAGAGAAATAGTGATAAAAACCACAAGGTATTAGTACAGAGAAAGACAGGTAGATCAATGGAATAGAATTGAAGACCCAGGAATAAGTCCACACCTACTCTTTGACAAAAATCAAATATCTTAAAAGACCAATGTCTCTGTAAAATATTTTAGGTCTCTTAAATGTTGATTCTTGTAAATTACTAGTGTTCCTTGCCTGAGCCACAGCTCAGAAGGGATGGAGTCAACCAAAAAAAAAAAAAAAAAAAAAAAAAAACATGGCTCAATTAATCAACTAAGCAAGGCTCACAGGAGCTCATAGAAACTGAACCAGCAATTATAGGTCCTATATAGGTCTGGGCCACACCCTTGGCTTATATATTAGAACTGTTAGCTTAATGTTTTTGTTGAGCTCCTAATAGAGGGAGTGGGTATGACTCTTACGTTATTGCCTGCTCTTGAGACTCATTTTCCCCTCTTGTGTTGCCTTGGGAAGCTTCAATATGAGGATTTCGCTTGTCTGATTATATATTGTTTTGTCAGTTTGGCTATTGTCTTTTGAAAGTCTGCTCTTTTCTGAAGGAAAATGTAAAGGGAGGATCTAGGCCAGTGGAGAGTTGAGGGAATAGTAGTGGTAAAGGGAAAAGACTCTATTCCAAGTGTATTGTAGGAGAGAATACTCTATTTACATTAAAATTAAATAAACAAACAAATAAATAAATAATAACAAGCTAAAGACTTTCTCACTACCAATGGCAAGATATAGCATAGAAACAGTAATATTTAAGCAAAACCAAAGTCTAGCAGTATATCCAAAGTTGTATAGTTCAATATCTGACATCTATCTGGTACTCTTGCCCCTTTGAGTTCCAAAGGACTGAGGCTAAACTACTACTTTTGCTCTATTCATTTGCAACACATGACCCTTGTTCCCTAAAGCTCAGCTCCACACCACACATCAATGAACAGATCTCCAGCATACAAGAATTTCCTAAGCAATTGAGGTTGCACATTCACCAGTGGCCCCTAGCCTCACTTCAAGGAATGTGACCCTCTCACACAATTGCAAAGAAAGCTTCAACTTCCCTACCTGACTCTTTCAATCCTGGGGTGTTTGGGGAAACTGAGATTGTACCTTCATCAATGAAGAACTAGCCTCATAGCTCCAAGATTCAGCTGCTTCTTTTTTTTTTTTTCATTTAATGAATTTTTTATTGGATATATTCTTTAGTTACATTTCATTTCCCCCTTACTGGTTTCCCCGCCCCCCAGATGTCCCATATGTCTTTCTCCCTCCCCTTGTTCCCCTATTCAACCCTCCCCACTTCCCTTTTCTGGTATACACCTGCATTGCTGCATTGGGTCTTTCCAGAACCTGGGTCCACTTTTTCCTTCTTGTCGGACAGCATTTGATATGTGGATTGTGTCTATGTTTTTCCAAGATTCTAGGCTAATATCTGCTTATCAGTGAGTGCATGCCATTGGTATTCTTTTGAGACTGGGTTACTTCACTCATCCATTTCTCTAAGAATTTCATGAATTCATTGTTTCTAATGACTGAATAGTACTCCATCGTGTATATATACCACATTTT
>BDUI01000204.1:168865-209398 GCA_002335545.1 Apodemus speciosus
AAATACTACTCAGCAATTAAAAACAATGAATTCATGAAATTCTTAGGCAAATGGTTGGAACTGGAAAATATCATCCTAAGTGAGGTAACTCATTCACAAAAGAACACACATGGAATGCAGTCACTGATAAGTGGATATTAGCCCAGAAGCTCTGAATACCCAAGACACAACTCATATATCCAGTGATTCCCAAGAAGAAGAAAGGAGAGGGCCCTGGTCCTGGAAAGGCTTGATGCATCATTGTACGGGATTGCTAGGACAGAACAGTGGGAGGGGGTTGATTGGGAACGGGTGGAAGGAAGAGGACTTATGGGACTTATGGGAAAATCATTTGGAATGTAAACAAAGAATATAGAAAATAATAATAAAAAACCTTCCCTTTTATCCAAAACAAACACTGCTCCCTGCCGCACCCACAGACAAGTAATTGATCTACATTTTAATAGTATGAATAAACATGTTATAGACAATTCATACATAAGAAATCATTAAACAATGAATTCATGAAATTTGCAAGCAAATGGATTAAACTTGGGAATATCATCCTGAGTGAGGTAACCCAGTAACAAAAGAACATGCCTGATATGTACTCACTGATAAGTGGATGTTAGCATAATAAATAAATAAATAAATAAATAAATAAATAAATAAATAAATAAATCTTGAATACCCATGATACAAGTCATAGACCATATGAATCCCAAGAAGAAGGAAGACCACACCAAAGTCTGGGTGCTACAATCCTACTCAGAATTGCAAGAAAATAATCTCAGGAGTTAGAGAGAAAAAGAGATCTGTGAGGGAGAGGGAAAAGGGGGGCTTGTTCAGATACAGGAGGAGGGTCAGGAATTTGAAAGGAGGTGTGTAGCATTGGGGGATGGGCAATATAGGGTAGGGAGCACTATAAAGTTCCAGGGACTCAAGTTTCCAGAGACCCAACAGAGAGGATATGCACATTAGCTGAAGTACACAACAAAGGTGAGATAGAGCCTGGAGAGACCATATTCGGTTGATAAGCATGTCCACATGTTATAGGATATATTTAAAAAGAGCGCATGTACATTCCCACACTAGTGCCAGCAAGGCAACTGGTGAGCCGCAGAACTCATGCTGGGCCACAGGGCTCTTGCCCAAGGCATCTCACTTGGTGGACCCTGTGCGAGCCATCTCTCTGATGGCTCCCCTACCCACCCGAAGATCTAGCCACCTGACCACCTAATTACTGAATAGAATCAAGACTCTTAAGGCTTAATGGTTAGCCAATTAGATTTATGCATAAATAATATTACAATTTACAAGATGTCAATACAAAAACTTTAGAGCCAATTAATAATGATAAAGCCTTAACCCAATTATTCCAACCTTTTGATAACACCAAGTTGGACTCCATTATCATTCCCTCTTCTCCTGTGTCCTCTCTCCCCTTCTCCTCATCTCCTAGCTCTTCTCATGTCCAATCACAGACCTCCCACTGACCTAGTGTGATTGGACAGGAAAACTTCTGCAGCATCTACTGTTTGAGGATTGGGGCCACCTACCCACCTCAAAAATAATACTCCAGAATTCTTCCTGTCAAGAAGAAATGCAGGGACAAAGAGTGGAGCAAAGTCTGAGGGAAAGGCCATCCAGAGACTGCCCCACCTAGGGATTCATCTCATCTGCAGACAACAAACCCAGATACTGTTTCTGATGCTAAGAAAAGCTTGCTTTCAGGAGCCTGGTATAGCTGTCTGCTGAGAGGATCTGCCAGAGCCTGACCAACACAGATATGGATGCTCACATCCAACCATTGGACTGAGCATGGGGACCACAATGGAGGAGTTAGAGAAAGGACTGAAGGAGCTGAATGGGTTTGCAATCCCATAGAAAGAACAACAATATCAACCAACCAGACCCTCCAAAGCCTCCAGGGTCTAAACCACCAACCACATAGTACACATTGGGGAACACATGGCTCCAGCTAGATATGTAGCAGAGGATGGCCTTGTCAGGCATCAATGGAAGGAGAGCCCCTTGGTCCTGTGGGGGCTCAAATACTTAGCGTAGTGGAATGTTGGGGGCCCTGAGGCAGGAGTGAGTGGACAGGTGGGGGAGAACACTCACTGAGGCCAGGGGTGGGAGGAAGGGATAGGGGGATTGTGGATTGGAAAATTGGATAAAGATTAACATTTGAGAAGAAAAATGAAATAAAATACACCATCATCCCCATAATTTCAAATAGGTTTGAACAACTAATTTAGGCCAAAAATTCCATACAACTAAGATGTTCTAACTGGCTTCTTAGATAGTGAAGAAGGTGATAAAAAATTACAAAGCCTCATAATATGAACATCAAAAGAATCTGCATGAGAAATGAAATATACATGGTAAGCATTCAGTATTGCCAGTGCCAATTGTGAAATAAATGTCTTCTGATATTTCCTGATAGACTTATATGGCTAGCTGCACAATTAGTTTCTGAATATAGTTTCTTTTCCCTATAAAAAAGCCACTAAGCAGTACTTTGACATAAATATAATTTTCCTATACATTCAAGGAACAATAAATAAGTGTAGCCTTTAGGTTAATTAGTTTTTCTTTTTTTTATATACTAACTATTGTAGAGCTTTTCAATATTGTCTTTTTCTTGGCTTATAAAACATGATTAAGATGTCCTAACAAAATAAGGTTAAGTGTTGTTCAAAGAACTTTGAAATTTCCTCATATAAGTACCTGAACCTCAAAAAACTCTTGCTAATTCATTCTGAAACCATACATCTTTCAATTAGAGTATCACATTTCTGCATTATTCTTTACTCATAAAACACTGCTAACTCTTTCCCTACAATTAATTTTGTATAATATGAGACACAATAGCATAGAAAATCAGTTCTATCACTGCCTATTTCTTAACTTTACAGATATTTTTTAAAGCATTGGATTCTCTAAGTTCACAGTAAACAAACAGGTGAGCATATTAGAAACAGAGACAAGCAAAAGAGGCACTGAAGTTCAACTTGTCAACCACATAAAATCTGCTAGAAAGACTTGACTCACCTAATGGTAGTGTATGTTTCTCTTTGGAAAATGTTTGACTATAAACAGGCTTTGAATGGCCCATTCACTTTGAGTATGTAAGGGAGATGACACACGAGAATCTGTAAAATTGTATCCCAATTCCCTCTATTCACAATTCATTTCTTCCAATGCCTTCTGGATGTATTTTATTTTTAACTCACCAAATATGTTCTAGGTACCTTCAAAGTGCATGTGTTCTTTTAATTACTATACAAATATCACTGAATGAAACTGACCCAGTTCCAGGCTTTGTGTGCTAGTATTCTGAAGGAAAAGAGAAAATAGTTAAATAAACTGGTAAAGTCTACTGAAGACATTCAGTAGTGAATATTTTGGAAAATATCATACTGGAAAAACAATTATGTACTCTGACATATCCTTGTAAATACCACATGAAACATGTTTTCAAACATTATAACATGAATTGACAATGAATAGGAAATACTTATATATCCATATTTTCTATTTGTGTACTCCATTCATCTCAGAATTTTGTCTTGAATTGCATGTTATGATGATATAACACTAAGAACCCAGATATCCTACAACAGAGGAATGGGTACAGAAACTGGTACATTTGGAGTACTACTCAGCTATGAAAAGTTATGACTTCATGAAATTCTTAGGCAAATGGATGGAACTAGACATTATCATCCTGAGTGAGGTAACCCAATCAAAAAAGAACACCCATTGTATGCACTCTTTGATAAGTAGATATTAGCCAAAAAGCTTGGAATACCCAAGATACAATTCATAGACCACATGAAGCTCAAAAAGTAGGAAGAACAAAGTGTGGATACTTTGGTCCTTCTTAGAAAGGGGAACAAAATACTCACACATGGAAATATAGAAACAAAGTGTGGGGTAGAGATAGAAAGAAAGGTCATCCAGAGATTGCCCTTCCTGGAGATCCATCCCATATCCAGTCATAACACCCAGTCACATTGTATATGCCAAGAAGTGCTTGCTGCCAGGAGCCAGATATAGCTGTCTCCTGACAAGTACAGAGGCCTGCTGTCACCCATTGGACTGAGTGTGGGGTCCCCAATAGAGGAGTTAGATAAAGGAGTGAAGGAGCTGAAAGGGTTTGCAACCCTGTAGGAAGAACAAAAATATCAACCAAACATACCTCCCCCCAGTGCTCCCAGGCACTAAGCCACCAAGCAAAGAGTACACATAGATGGACCCATTGCTCCAGCTGCATGTGTAACAGAGGATGGCCTTGTCGGGCATCAATGAGAGTAGTAGCCCTTGGTCCTGTGAAGGCTTGATGCCCCAGTGTAGGGAAATGCCAGGTCAGTGAGGCAGGAGTGGGTGGATGGGTAGGTTAACACCCTCATAGAAGAAGGGGGATAGATAAGATAGGAGGTTCCCGGAAGTGAACTGGGAAAGGGGATAACATTTGAAATGTAAACAAAGAAAATATCCAATAAAAAAAGAAGGAAAAAAAGTTTTCAAAAAATAAAAGAATAAAATTCCAAGCAGCTCTGCTTTTAGAGGCTTTGCATAAAGATGTTCTCTTTTACGGGGTATTCATGATAGAAAGTGTCTAGCACAGCCTGAATATAATCTTTCTTTGTTTAGTTTCATCCTAATAAAACATTTATTTTCATGCAGTATACACATTATGATGGGGAAGGTGTTTGCATTTTTATTCTTATGCCGCTAAATAGTAAATTGCTCTATCAGTCATTCTGTTGGTGAAGATGCTTGTTTGAAGCTCGGGTTGGGGCTGTGTCTATTAGTCAAGTGGTAAGAATCCTCTGGAGTGAAATTATCCTCATCTCCACTACTAAACAGACTAGACAAAAGTGATTTGTCAGATGCAGGATGCAGCTGGGACCTTAGAGGAATAATAGCACGCAAGACACAATAAGTGGAGAGCTGAGCAATAATCCTTGTGAGATATGCTGTAGAGAAGGTTAATTGAGTGTGCTTGCACCACCAATAAAGTCAGCTGCTTTAATAATATATACAGGAATGCGATTACCTAGAACTTCAGAACAAAGCCTGAATTTGCATTACAACAGAGTTATCTCTGAATACAAGCTAAGTGGCATGCTTCCAATCCCTGGTTAGGTTTTTGGGTCATTCTATATTAATGGTTTTATAGTATCTTTAAGTTCATATGGGGCATATTTCAAAAATGATACTAATTTATGTCTTCATCATAAAAAATCTTCAAAGTTAAATTTTAATTAAAAATAAGGTTAAGATTCTAAACTACAAATTGCATATTTCTCATTAATGAAAGAGTAAGAAAATTTATGGACAGCCATATTTATATAAAATTATTCTAAATTCTACTTTGAGATAATTTATGCACAGAAGTTTTAAAAATCAAAATGTGCAAAACTGAACAGACTCCACCTACCTACAAAGTAAACCATCAAGTGTAGAAGTATGTATGCTTAAGGCATGTTCAGTATGTGAGATGTGTATTACTTATGAGTCTGAGATTTCTGAGTTAGCTATGTATGTATGGAATATATATATGGGATGTGTTTAAGACATGAGTGTGGGGAATGTGTGTAGGTGTGTGTATAAAGGGTGGATGTAAGTTATCTGCAAGATGCCTGGTATTGATGTTGAATATATGAGGGTTTTTTTTATTGAGTGGGAAGGGAGAAATAAAGTGTCTTTGTAATATATTTGGGTAAGTRGAATTGATAAATAATACACATGAAAACAATGCAGTGATACTAAAATTTGATTATGAATGAAATAAATATTGACAGTACAGAAATATAGAAAACAGAATATTTTATTAAAAATTAATTATTGACATTAATTTATGCTGACTTTTAAATTGTCAGCAAAATAAAGCTATAGTATCTTTAAGTTTCCATGTTATCTTAATTGAAAGAGCATGCGTATTTCCTTGGAAGGTGACAAACAAAAGAAAGAAAGGAAATCAAGAAATACAATATTGTTATACAAATTTACAACAAATGCATTAACTGTGGAATTGTTTTAATACATTGCCACCCTCATACTAAGGACTGATCTCTCAAGTTCTTGTTCACACACTGATACAAATTAGGATTCATAGGGTTGTGAAGTTGAATATCAGATACACAGTATGTTTTCATTTATTTTAAAATGGGGTCACGTCATTATAAAAGAACAGAGTTAATAACTACATTAGCGAACAAGTGCTTACCAAAAATATTAGTATATGGATAATTCTTATTTTTATTTTGTTTTCATTCAGGCTAACTGTAGGTTCACTAGTAGTAACTCAGGAAAACACTACAGCGAATCTAAACTAAGTAAACTCAGGCAGAAGAGATAAAATTTAGTCGGTTATAATCAGGTGTGATGAAAGCCTGAAGTTGTTATGGAAAAGGTTTATTTAGTAGCTAATTATTAGAAGGGTAAGAGATATGATAGAAGCAAAAATAATCACCTGGCATTGCTCAAAAAGTACTTGCAATCAATGATTTTTTTCAAGGGACTCAATAGTCTAGTAATTTTATTACAGAACAAAATTGCAAAAAGTAAATCTTTCTGGTAATCACTCAATCCATAACAAACCAAGAGATTAATTTCATGCTGAAAGAGGGAAACCTGATATATTGATTAGTCAAAAATGGTTTCCCAGAGCATACCTTCTCAGTACATTAAAAAAAAAAAAAATCAGCAAACTGGCTAAGCCTAGCCTTTAAACACTCTAATTGAGAGTCCTGCAAGGACGGCAAGGACTGCTGCATTCTGAGTGGAGTCACTGAATTCTTGTTCCCTTGCAGGCACAAAGGTGAGGCTGTTCAATTAGTGCCCCATTTACTCATTCATACTGCTAAAGGGGATTAGCCAAGCAGAGGTCAATCTACTTGGTCAAGCACATACCCACACTGTAAAATGAAACTGCTCAATGGAGTGGAAAAAAGCAAACAAACAAACAACTTTCCCCCAGGGATCCATATCGTTGAAGCTCAATGTTCCTGGGAAGTTTTGGAAAAAAAAAAAAAAAAGAACTTGGAAAGGGGAGAAAAATTTCAAGAAGGAAAGTAATGAAGGAACCAAAGGAATAAGTACTAAAAGGAAGGACTGGAGAAGGGCTGGGAAAGGGAGGATTTGGTAGCATTTATGAATAGATCAGCACTCATATCTTCTTCTAGAAATTATTAGCGTATAAAATTCAAAACAAACTCACAATTAAAAATGTTCATGTGAAAATAATGTTCGGGGAGGAAAAAACAAGTCAATTCAGGGTGACTTTCAGGTTTTCAATGCAACGAGGTACCCAGTGGGATGTGAAGTATGGGAAAGTGGCAGATCTCTTTACTTAGCTAAGCCTAGTTGGGAAAGAGCTTAACCGTAATTTGACAAATGAAGAAATACATGTAGAATGTTCTGTAGGCACTGTCCACAAACTCAGTCATGTGTTCAAAAATCTTTATTTTCAATGGTATTTTTGTATCAGTGTCAGTACTTTACACTGAGATGGTCTGTAGAGATACCTCAAAATATTACTTAATTCTTATTTAAAATATAAACCAGAAATCCTGTCTCGAAAACAAAAACAAACAAAAACAAAAACAAAAAATAAAACAAAATATAAACCAGATATTAATACTTTTGGTAAGCGCTTGCTTACAAATGTAATTATTGAGTCAGTTCTTTTATAATAATGTGTCCCCATTTTGAAATAAATGAAGATGTACTGCATATCTGATATTCAGCTTCAGAAGACCATGAATCCATTTTGATCTGGTAAGATCCACACATCTGGGATCTTCATTGTTCCTTTAAATATAACTGGCAATCCTTTTCACGGTTTCCTTGGGAATCCTAGAGAGCTAATTAATTTTCCTTTGAGAAGGTGACTCAGGAGTTTGAGGTGATGGGTCAGAGGAAGCACCCGTCTGGCACCTATGAAACCTTAACTAGATTGAACACCTACAAAGATTGGGAACAGCTATAACGCTTAGAATATTGGATATATTACTTCTGCACACCACGTCTAAAGTAGTGACTACATTATTGTATTTTAAAAAATTAGAACTAGGGAATCTGTACAAGATAGAAAGTCAGACTTTTTGTTTTATTTTCCTTCTTAAAAAAATTGAGGATTTGTTTGATATAATTTTATCAAACGCCATAATGGGAAGATTAATATGTCTATCATCCTGAATCATGAATGTCGCTACTTGAACCTTAATTTTCAGGATTGTATTAAAATATTTTAAATGAAGCATTAGAAACAGTTCTCAAGTATGGTATTAAATTGCTCTCCTCATTTCAATTTCTGTGAACTTTAAAAAGGAAAATGCATTTCATTTTCAAATGAAATTTCAATGAGTAGATCTTTTATCCAACAGGCATGTTATTTCAAACTGTAATGTGGTTGATGTGAGTTTTGAATTTTATTCACAATACTAGTAATGTTAGCAAAGAATTTAAATGTGTGGACATCTATTTCACTACATTGCCAAAGAAGTGACTGTTACTCGTTTCACAATGTGCCCTAAGACTGAATTTCACAAAGTGTCCTGAATAATCTATTTTTAAATTCAAAAATGAAAGAAATATTTTCTTTTTTCATCCTTTTCCTATATCAATAGAATTTACACTGAAACGTAAATGCCTTATAAAAACCAGATAGATTTCAAAAGGGGGTATTTAATAGCACTTGATTGATAGTGGTACCTGGACAATCTTAAATTTCCTGATCTGAAAATAGAGTTTTGGAGTGCCGTTTAGGGTTTCTTTTTCTGTTTGGTGTGTRTGTGTGTGTGTGTGTGTGTGTGTGTGTGTGTGTGTGTGTGTGTGTGTGTKTGTGTGTATTTAATCTCTGTGGTGGAAAAGTGCTATAACTAATTTATGAAGAAAAATAACTATTATCACAAGGGAATACATTTTACTGATTATAGAAAAGATGGAGGGCAGCTTCATTTGCCTCACACTGCTTAGTCTGGACCCAGATGAAACTTTGCTGACAAAACAAAAATGAGTATTAGGTAATGCCATCATCAATAATTGCTTAAATCATCTTAGTCCTATGAAGCTGCAGTTCTATAAAAGCAGAAAGCCCTGTGAATGCAGAAACATGTCGAGACTCGCTCTCAAGGTAATTGCAGAGTTCCCATTGGACAGTGGCTTCAGGCAATGCGTGGCTTTTTTTTTTTTCAGTATTCTTTGTTTACATTCCGAATGCTTTCCCCTTTCCCAGTTCCCCCCTCACCATATATCCCTTAAGTCCCCTTCCTTCCGCCCTTTCCCCAATCACCCCTCTCCCATTTCTCTGTTCTGGTACTCCTCTACGATACCGGATCAAGTCTTTTCAGGACCTAGGCCCTTTCCTCCCTTCTTCTTGGGAATCATATGATTAGCTAATTGTGTCTTGAGTATTCAGAGCTTCTGGGCTAATTAATACCCACTTATCAGTGATTGGATTTCATGTGTATTTTTTCGTGATTGGGATAGCTCACTTAGGATGATATGTTCCGTGGCTTTAAACTAAACCGTCATCGTACGCCCTGCAGACCCACGCAGCTTTCACGTCCTCATTAGCGCTCATTATCTTCAGTTACTTCTGACTCGGAGAATTCTATGCTTTACTTCTCATCTCATTCCGAGCCACAACACAACAGACAAACCACACACGAGCCACACACAAGTTTTTAGAGAACTTGCTATCTAAATCTGGGCTTGAAATCTGGGTTGATCTATGTATGTGTAAAAAAAGAACAATTTCAAAATGAATTTTATGACGTCCAGTATAAAGTCCAAAATTTATTTTTAACTGTTTTGGAAAGGATTCATAATAAATGTAGAAGAGATAAAAACCCTTTTGCATGATATAATTAACAAATTGTTTCTTGTTTAACATTTACAATACTGACTTCGTTAGTAGGATGTGGGAATTTTTTTCTGTTTCATGTTAAATACATCATCCCATAAGTATCTGTACAGAGGAGCTTTTAAATCATTATTTTACAAAGTTGTTGATATTATTCTACAAAGTTGTGATGAAAGAAAAATAAGTAAAATAGTATCATATATTTATATGTAAATAAAATACCTACAATTTTTCAATAAAATATGCTATATATATACACATATATATAGTTCACATATTATTCAGTAAGCTATTTTATTGTGTTAAACAGAAAATAATTTTAAAATTGTACAATATATAGTAAAAATACATAATAAATTACCTTTGTAACACGTAAGGAGAATAAAGAGTACATTTATTCATTAAGCCTATGAATGGGATTAATTAATAAACTGAGGAATACATTAGAATACTAAATGCAAAAAGTGTTAAATATTCCTCTGAAAAGAAATGGTGGAAAGCTCAGTGTTGGAAACAGGTGAGCTTTGTAATGAACAAGGTAGACAAAGTTCCTGTGTGCAAAGAGTGTCTAAGTCTGAACCTTGACTTCATAGCATATGCAAAATTACTAAACAATGCAAAAATACTCTTTACAGCTGCTTGTTTGTGATGAAATGGTTAAAATATTGCACTGCCAAAATATTACATATTGTTCATCAGGAAGGAAATACATAAAAATTATTAAAGAACAGTCACAAAAATGTGTCTGTTATAAACTGTGTGATAAACCCATTTTGATTGAAAAATTTAGAGTAAAACACTCCCTGCATTTAGAGTGTAATACAGACCCACTGCATCTCCCTTTCCTTATTTCATTTAGTAGTTGTTAAAAACCAATGATCGGATCATACCTTTTGATTCTTCTGATACTGGTTCTAAGCAGCCAAATTAGTCAAGAAGGCTATTAAATTAATGCAATAGAATATGATTATAGACTTCCAAATAAAAGACTCGAATAGGATGTGCATAATAAGTGACTCCTTGTTCTGGTGTTGTACTCTTCTACAGTCATGAAATACAAGTTAGAATGGGTTTTTGTCTCGAAGGATAGTTCCTTGTTTAAAGCATTAAACAGTTAAACAACATAGTAGTTTAGGGTGTGGAGTATACTGGTCCATCTCCTACCGTTCACGAAGTGACTTTGTCATTATAAAACATGAACTTAAGGGTGGGGGAGCAAATGCAGTGACTTTAAAGAAAATGTATCTTATGTGAACAAGCAAATAACAGCACTATTTGTTTTATTTTTAATACATAATTTAACTTCCATTATAAAAATCAAGAATTTTTCTAAGTGAAATTTTAGCTATTAAATACCAAAGCATGTTAAATAATGTTATACATAATTCAATAATCTGTACTCTGTTTTAAAATCTCATGCTGAAATTACAGAGTATAAAAATTTTAATATATCTTAGAAGTGAATAGCATCAATCTTTCCAAGAAAATACTTCCTTCATCAAAACAAACCAKGTCTAAATAAGAGCTTTGAATAATTTTATATCTCTCAGTGTAATGTCTCAATGCCAGCAAGGGAAATTACAATTTGGAATTTTGATAAAATTCGTCCAAGACATTCCAAAATAATACAGGCAATTGACACTGCCCTTGGCTGCCCCCACAGAATTTCAAGGCAAGACTCTATTGGCAAAGTCAATATATCTTTCATACCTTTAGAAACCTAAAGAACCCAACTGGTGCAGATCCAGAAGTGTCTTCCTGGAGGGCTAGTTCTCATAATGACTGACGTCTCTATGCCAGCTTCCAAGGGAGAAAGTACATGGGAATCTGACCCAGCTGCAAATCTTGTAAATTATAAAAATTAAATTATGACATCCAACACTCATCACTTTCTTTCTCATAATGTCAGCCCACAGAATGTATGCTTCGTATGAAGAAAGGCTGGCTAGTGTAGCACACGTCTCATGTTATCGACAGGGTAATATTGCCATAGTCAGTATGCTGGTAGTGCCTACTGTCACTAGCAATTTTAGAAACTGATACTTACCTTTGGGAAATATGGTCTTGGTTAAAAGTTTATGGGATTTTACACAACTAATGCAAACTCCTGCCTCTATCGTTCAGCAGACTATCCTGGACGGCAAATCAGTTTAGATTATTCACTGATCTATTTACATCTATCACAATGCTTTGTATGAATGAATGATATGAGAAAGGCTTCTGRGTGGGACAAGAGTAATTCAAAGGCAAGCAAAATTGTCAGACAGTCACATTTGGAGTTTTTAGTGCCTAAAGGATCTCCATTTTTATGTGGGTTTTATTCATCAGAGATGAGCAATGAGTGTGGTAAATTCTTTTGTTCAGTAGTAAAATAAAAACAATTTTAAAATTTTATCATTTTCCAGGAATGATTTTTTCCACTGAGAAATTTTAATGAAATTGATAATTTGTAAATAATAAAGTATAAAGTTTTCTCCCAATCAATTGCTAAGATTTAATATGCAAATGTTCTAATATTTTAAAACTGTAACAACAATTCTCTTTTAGAGCATTGTCCCACCTAAAAAAACTCTAAAATATTCCTCTATGGTCAGTTCTGAATAAACTTAATTTTGTTTAATTCAAATAGACTGAAAATGGAGACTTGGAGGAGGAACTACAGGTGATTAACAGTAATCGTAGCCACCTTGTGTGGCTAGAGATCCACCTACTCACTTCTCCCTGTGGTTTTTCATTAATATTGTACTAGATTCAGCAAGACTCTGACTTGCGGGTAACAGGTTAACAATCTCCCACAGAGAAAAAGCATCCATTCAGCTGTCAGGTCTTCAGCAGCAGGTTGCAAGTTAAGTTATTGCAATCTTTCCTAACATACTTTTTCTTCCTATCCAGCCACGCACAGGCAGCTTATAACTCTGAAAGAGAATGCTTTCTGTATAGTGAGAAGTATCACCTGAGTTCTTTCTAGAAGTGTCCAATTACGCCAGCGGCATTCAAAATATCCTACCCATACCATATCCCATGTGGGAGAGTGCTGGGGTGAATTTCATGTGATACTGCAATATTCTTAGACATATACGATGTACATTTTAATGCGTAACACTGTTATTATACTGGAAACCATATTTGTGTGTAAATTGAAATATATAATCACCATCTGATTGTTGACTGGAATATGAGAATTTTAAACACCCTGTTGTTTGGTAAAACCTTCCTTGAGAATACGTTATTTGAGTTGACAAGATCATTTTACTTACACATTTAGAAAGGAATAATATCTTTCAACTCTCTCATTCCATTTACATAGTAACTATCTTATTATTGTTATCTAAATTCAAGCCTCTGGTTTTCATAAGTAGTGAGAAATAGGGAAGTTTTCACATTAGTCATATAATCCCATAGCTAATTGTGATGATTCTTGAGAGATGAATTATGATCTGCCTATTTCATTCTTGTGAATTTGTTTTTTCATGGCCTTCAACTGCTTCTACTGCACGACCTACTCCTATTTTTTCCCAAACATAATTTGTTTTATAAATTTTGAGCTTTCTAAAAACTCATTCTATTTTCTAAACTTTCTAAAAACTGATTCTATTTCTCATTTTCACTTCTGAGATGAAATAATGTGTATCAGAAAGCAGGAACTTATCAGAAAATTAGGCATTGAGGCTAACCAAATTAAACTTGGTGTCTGCATACACACTATGAAGATATTTTCTGAACTCTTTTTTTCCTCCACAACCAGGGACTGTCTTCTTAACTGTGAATAAATTCTTTGTATCTAAAACAAGGAAAAAGTTTAGCAGTGTGCTGAGTAAACAATCGTTTGATATAATACTAGCATAAATACTTTTAAATTAAATTACCTAAACTGCCTTAATCTTTCCATTCTTAGTCCCCAGACTATCTTTGAGAAAAGCACTTTGAGAATAACAATGCTCATAATATGCTTGTTATTACCAGTGCTAAAAATCCTTACAAGTAATGAAAGCTCACAGTGTTTCTGTGTGCTAAGAAATAATAGCACAAATTGAATATTTTATGTTTACGTAAATATAAACTGCCTATTGTTAGAACCAATTCCTATAAGAAGACAATTATAATAACTTCTTAAAAGGATTGCAAACCCTTATGATGTCTATGAAAGAATTCATTTTAACATAGTATTACTAAGACTGCTGTTATATTTTTTCCTCTTAAAAAAGAAATTACATAGGAACCATTATTTTATATAATATTGCAACAATTGCAACTACCTTACATAAATTTTTTAAATGAAAGAGAAATCAGTAATAAAGATCCTAAAACATCAAAAGGGACCATGTATGCTATTTCTGTTTAAAATATGAATGGTGATTTATGCAATGCTGTTACCACAAACATAACTTCAATGTTCAGGCTCTAAGATTAAGAATTGTTAAATGAGACCTTTTGAAACTGAAAAATTCTGGATGTCAAATTAATAGCCAACAGGACATATTGACAACCTATAGATTGGGAAAAAGTCCTCACTAACCATACATCCAATAGAGGGCTAATATCCAAAATACATAAGGAACTCAAGAAGCCAAAAAAACCCAAGCAAAAAATGGGGTGTAGAACTAAACCAAGAATTCACAACAGAGGAATTGAATAGATGAGAAATACCTAAACAAATGTTCAAAGTCCTTAGTGATCAAAGAAAAGCAAATCAAAATGAACCTGAGATCCCACCTTACACCAATCAGAATGGCCAAGATCAATGACAAGGATGTGGAGAAAGAGGAACACTCCTCCATTGCTGGTGGGATTGCAAACTGGTACAGCCACTCTGGAAATCAATCTGCGGGTTCCTCAGAAAAGTGGAAGTAGATCTACTTGAAGACCCAGCAATACCACTCTTGGGAATATACCCCAAAGATGCATCACCATGCCACAGGAGCATGTATTCCACTATGTTCACAACAGCCTTGTTTGTGATAGCCAGAAGCTGGAAACAACCCAGATGTCCCAGAACAGAAGAATAGATACCCAAAATGTGGTTCATTTACACAATGGAATACTACTCAGCAATTAAGAATGAGCACATCCTGAGTTTTACAGGTAAATTGATGGAACTAGAAAATATCATCCTGAGTGAGGTAGCACAGACACAAAAGGACAGGTAAGGTATGTACTCACTAATAAGCTGATATCAGCCAAAGGAGTACAGAATAAGCAGGATACAATCCACAGTACTCAAGAAGGTTAACAATCCGAAGGACTCAAGTCAGGATGCCTTAATCCCACTTGGGAGGAAGAAGAAAGCAATCACAGGAGGCAGAAGGAGGGAGGGGATAATAAATGGACTGTAAAAAAAAAATCAAAAAAATAAAATAAAATAAAATGAAGAAAAAAAGGAAGAACTCAATTGTACTGCATTCATTGTGATAACTAAACTGATTACCAACTGACTGATCCTTTCTCCCTGCGCTGCTTGTATTTTTTGTTTGTTTGTTTGGTTGGTTGGTTGGTTTTTTGAGACAGGGTTTCTCTGTGTAGCTCTGGCTGTCCTGTAACTCACTTTGTAGACCAGGCTGGACTCGAACTCAGAAATCTGCCTGCATCTGCCTCCCAAGTGCTGGGATTAAATGTGTGTGCCACCACTGCCTGGCCCCTGCATTCCTTTTAAATGCCTTCTCTTTCTTGTACTGTTCTCATGATAGTGTCACTTATACTATCTCTGACTACTTCTATAAAGTCTTTCTCTGATTACTCACTTTGCCCTAGAAGGTCTTTGTATGTGAAAACTTGTCAGAGAAAGCATGTTCTGAATTAAAATTTCTTTACACATGCACACATACATATGCATGGACACATATGTGCACACATACTATGCAAATACATGGCCACACATATACACAAGTACACTTGCAACTATTTTTGTCTTGACTAAATAACAACTGTAAAATCCAGGCCTCATTTTACTATATTTATGGATACATACTATGTAAAATGATATTTTATTAATACAAATAATTCAATGAAGGGAGACAATAGAGTTGACTAGAAGAATAAATTCAAAGGTTATTAAATTCTTAGCTTTGTGTTGGAGATTACTGCTAACCAAGGATTTAATTAGAATCTACAGGCTAGCCACTAACTAAACAACTGAGAGATTAATAAAGGAAATAATAAGGAAATTAAAACTGTATACTTAAAAATATTCAATTATCACAAAACAAGAAAGTGAGGTCAAAGAAACAAAATAACAAAACCAACATAAGTCATAATAATGTAAACAAAAAATGGAACTTATAATTTTTGCTATAAGTAATTAAATTAAAAATGAAAGGATCCAATACTTGAATCAGACACTAGAGCTTTAAAGACAAAAGAGCTTTAAAATACAGCTTTAAGTTATAAAATTGTATGTTATCTATAAAAAACACAAAGAGTAGCATCAGTTTTATAAAATATTTATAATGAWTAAAATATTTTACACAAATTAATATAAAAGTATACCTTAGAGTCAAATCATTGAAAGAAACAAAGGAGAATATTTTATATTTTTACAAAAATGAAATAACCCAGTAATAATAATTGTAGGGCTCAATAAACCATTCACTTTAAAGAATAATTCAACTAAATAGAGAATTTAAAAAGATATAAGAAACTTAAAGAACGACACCCAATACATAGATGAAAATCCTTCTCCCAAACAATGAAATATATGTGTTCTAAAACTACAGATAATATACCAATCTACAAAGTTTATAGGATATAAGATCAATAAGGAAAAAGACACTATGTCTTTGTATACAAGAAATGACCAAGTGTCAAAAGTGAATATAAAAACAAATTGGTTCATAGAATCCCATAAAAAACTTAGAAAACACTGATCAAAAGAAGTATAAATTCTCATATGACCAAAGAAAGTATTTTAGAAAAGCATCAGGAAGAATAAAGTATGGATACTCTGGTCATTCTTAGAAGGAGGAACAATGTTCCCATAAAAGGAGATACAGGGACAAAGTGTGCAACAGAGACTGAGGAAAAGACCATCCAGAGACAACCCCACCTAGGGATCCATCCCATATACAGTTACAAAACCCAGGCAACTATTATTGATACCCACAATTACTTGCTGACCAGAGCCAGATATAGCTGTCACCTGGGAAGCTCTACAAGTGCATGACAAATACAGAGGGGGACACTTTCAGCCAGCCATTGAACTGAGCACAGGGTCCCCAATGGGGGAGCTAGAGAAAGGACCCAAGGAGATGAAGGGGTTGGGAGCACCATAGGAAGAACAATGACATGAGCCACCCAGTACTCCCAGAGCTCCCAGGGACAAAAACATCAACCAGATAGTACACATGGTGTTACCCATGTCTCCAGATGCATAGACAGCAGAAGATGGCCCTGTTGGACATCAAAGGGAGGAGAGGCCCTTGGTCCAGGAAAGGCTCAATTCAACAGTGTAAGGGAATACCAGGACAGGGAAGCAGGAGGGGGTGATTGGAGAACAGGGGGAGGGGAGATGACTTATGAGACTTTCGGGGGTCGAGGGGAATCAAGGAAAGGGGAAAATCATTTGAAATGTAAATAAAGAATACATCTAATAAGAAAAAAGTATCTTAAATAAATAAGAACAAACCCTACATGGAGGGATTAAAAGCCTTGATACATTAAAAGATTAGATTGAATTGTAAACTCAGCTAGCTCGATAACCCAGAGAAATCAACAAGTGGATGCTAAGATTCATATGTAAATGAAGAGATACAAATAACTAAAAATATCTCAAAGTAGGACACCAAACTGGGAAGTTTGTGAGTGCCCAATTTAAAACACAGCTGGAATCATTGTGCCAGTGTGGTACTGACATAATAATAGAAAAGGCATGAATTAAATAGAATTAAGTCAAGTAAATTCTCCCATTACATAGTAAACTGAATTTTGAGAAGATTTCCGAGAAGATTTCATAATAAGATGGTGTGACTACAGGGCACACACACCCAAAATATTAAACCAGACCTCTTCCTAGAACACTTTCGAGATGTCCTAAGAAATTTGACTAAAGTTCTAACTTGGACACTATAAAAAGTAAAAATAGTGTGTTTTAAAATAGGCCCATTCAATAAAGTGAAACAATAATAACACAGAATAGCACCCAATTAAATAGAACTCAATTAGAGAGTAATTAACAAGAACCAATTAAAAATTGGATAAAACAATTTGCATAGATCTATTCTAAAAATGTTCAGATGGGTGATAAACATTGTCAAACTATGGAAAATTGCTAGTAAATGGAGAAGCTCAAATCACAAAAAGGACAGAAACATTATTTCATACTAGGATGAAAGTAATCAAAGGGGTTTTGCTGATTTGGTTTTGTCAACTTGGAAATTAATATAGCATGAGCACCATGAATCAAGCTCTCTGTTAGGAAGTTTCTGTTTCTGGTGAACTTCCAGCTGATGTAAGTTGGGATCCACTTTCTTTGAACAACTATCAGTTGCTGACATATACCACTATCCAATTAAACTTTGAGTTAGGGGAATGCCAGGACAGAGAAGCAGGACTGGGTGGGTTGCTGAGGAATGGGAGGGGAGAATGGGACAGAGTGTTTTAAGGGGAAACAGGGAAAGGTGAGAACATTTGGAATGTAAATAAAGAAAATACCTAATAAAAAGAAAAGAAAAAAGAATTTTCTGTCAAATACCCTATCTTCCTCTCTAGTTGAGGTTATCAAATAAAATTGAGTTATTTTGTTTCAGCATTTCCTCTTTTACTTTAATTGACCTGCCATGGAATCAATAGTAACAGTAAATATATTAAAAAAAAATCTAATCAGTGAGAGAACAAAATGTGCCACATATGTATATAAATAGTATAAAATGTAAAGGAATTCTCACAATAAAACCAGGATGACCCTGGCTTTGAACACATGTTAAGGGGGGAACAAAAACCCAGATTTTGAAAATACATATTAAATTATTATATTTGAAAGCTCAAAATTATAAAGCCACAAAACAATTGGGTTTAAGGGTCTAGATTTTAAAAGAAATGAATAATTACGCCAATGAATATGAAGATTTGCTGAGTATGATTTTGCATTTGATAGTAGTAACTTGGATACATTTATGAACATGTCAAAGTGTTTACATTGTATGTGCTATCAACATAAATTTTATGGTATCTAAATTATATACATATAGAATTATAATATCTATTCATCTTTAACATTAAAATTAATTTTTAAATTTTAAATTTTTGAGAACTTCATTCCCTTTTTTTTGTTCTATTTATTTCCCACTAAACCCTATGAGTTCTCCCAGATCCACCCCTGTACATTTTGCTTTTATTTCATCAAATGGAGGGATGAAATGAGAACTATACCCGAGCTGTGTGCCTAGATGACTTGAGTGAACTCAGAGAATTTCTTTCTCTGTTCTAACTATCTATAGGCCTAGGCTAGGAAGCTTCTAGCCCCATACCATCTAGTCTTCTAAGATAACTAATTCAATCCAGCTTTTCTTGGCATCTCAGTGAATTGTTCTGCTTAGCCTCATACTACCTCTGGCAATGTGTTCTAAACTTCTGTCTCTTTGCCACTCTCAGCTTGCACTGTCTTTACCTGTGTCTAGCTTGTTCTCTCTGCCACCTGTCTTTGTCAAACTGTCCCACTCCAAATACCAAACACACCCACTCTTCCTGTGCTGCTCTAACATAACCTCACTTTCCTGTGCTGTTCTCATGAATATTGGACATATCCTACCTCTGTCTCATTCTGTCAAATCTTTCTCTGATTAATCACTTTTTCTGTCCCTCAATTAGGCTACAGTTTTATACATAGTTGCTTCCTTCTACAAGCTAACTTTACCTTTATTGGTAGGGATTAAAGGTGTTTACTAAGGGTGTGTCTAAATTCTAGCCAGATCATACTGCATTCCAGGAGGATCACATAGATCTACAAAGTCTTTGAAAGTAATCTCTTGGCACACCAGCCATGTTACTGGTTTAAAATTCTTCTACATACCCCATCCCCAAATCCCAGAAAAAAATTATGACCTTTCTTGTTTCCTTAATATCCCATTGAAACATAACATTTAATAAGACATGGCCCATTTACAGGGGACTACCCTAGGAAAACAGATTCTGTTTCTTCTGGAAGTCATTACCTGTTCATAATTCCTCAGTTAGTGTGTGTTCTCATGAACTTCTTCACTATTCATGCTAGAATGATTGTTGGGGTCCAGGAAACACCCCACAAGCCACAGGGACACCAGTCTCAATTAAGCATGAATAGTTTATTGAACACACACCTTGGGACTAATCAATTAGGGACACAGGTCAGACTCAGGAGCTGAGATTGTGACCACAAGCCAGGATGCTATAGAGCTTTTAAGCCTGATATTTATAAAGGATGCAGATTTAGGGATAGGGAACTTCCTTAGGAACATGTGTTCTTGGTACGCTTATATTGCTCCCGATGGTTGGGTTATTCAGCTGTGGTTGGGGTTCAGGGGAAGCTACTTGCCTAGCATTCATCTCTCAAACCGCCAACCAGGATGTCAGTTAACAAGGGAGGTCTTGGGAACTTAAACTTTATTTGACCTCTATTGAAAAAGGGAAGTATTATTCAAAATGTCTATGGTAATATCAGAAAGGCAATGCTTGTCTAGGTCTTAATATTGATCAAACTTATCTACTGTGAGCAAACACAGCTACTATAAGTTTATGAGCACAGTAGTCCTATCATGCGTAGAAGACACTCTTTCCTTTCTCCCCTCCTAGGCATCTGCTTCTTTTAATCATTCTATGTCCTGATTTGTAATGATCCCTGAATCTTAGGTGGAGAATGGTACAAGTATCACAATTGTGGCTTCTGGTAACATCATTGACACTTATTCTCTGCTCTGTGATCAGCTGTGAGTTTTTCCATTTACCACCCTGTGCTGTATACAGAAAGGACTCTGAAGAGGTCTAAGAGTCAAACTACACATAAAGAAATAGGAAGTCAGTGGGCAGTTTGGTGACACATCCTTTAAGTAGAATATAATAATAGCTTCTCTCCTGAGGCTTGTTAGCCTCCCAATAATTGGTTCTCCAGCAGCAGCTCTAGTTCTAGGTATGTATTTCTCATCCATAGTGGCCTTCAATTCAATACAAAGTGGTTGGTAATGACATAAAAATAATACCATGATTGTACTCAAAGGCATGTCACTTTTAGACAATCAATTAAGATTATCTTATACAAGAATTTTTGAGGTCATTAACTAATAATTGAGTATTTACTGATTCTCTGTTGACCAAAGATACAGAAAGTGAAATGGGACACTTTTGTGCATGGGTCAATTCTTAATATAGTGTATTAAAATATATCATCACCAGACAAGGTAATTTATTCAACATACTAAAGGAATATAATTTCTTTATATTCTCTTCTGGTTACGATAGACTTTGCATTAGAAAAAACATGGTGAAAAAACTCCAGTCTCCCTGCTTTCCTTCAACGAAACTTGCTTTCAATAGAAATGGGTTGAAGTAATCTGAAGTCAAGCATCCTTGGGATCTCATGGTACTGGGGAAAAAAAAGCACCGCTTTATATCAGAATTTCAAATTCATGTAATCAGTGAGATTTAGATAATGTTTAATCTAGCTCTGGGTTTTTGTTGGTTTTTCATTCGTTTTAGTTATTTTGTTTTGTTTTGCTTTTGTGTATGTGTGATAATAAAGGCTACCATATTTCTTTTATTGACCAGAGATTTGGTTTTTTTTTAATTTTTTTTCTTTTATTAGCTATWTTCTTTATTTACATTTCAAATGTTATCTCCTTTCCTGGTTTCCCCTCCCAAAGCCCCCTATCCCATCCCCCTCCCCCTGCTCACCAACCCACCCACTCCCACTTCCCTGTCCTGGCATTCCCTTACACTGGGCATAAAGCCTTCTCAGGACCAAGGACCTTTCCTCCCTTTGATGTCCAACAAGGCCATCCTCTGCTATATATGCAGCTAGAGCCATGGGTTAGATATTCTCACTATTGTAACCTGTAACTACTTTGTCTTATGGCTTTAATTAGACCTCTGTGCTACTCTGATTATTGTTCTTTTTCTTCTCTGTCCTGTTTAAGAAGATCTATGGCCTAGAGCAGTTCTTGTTTAATACTTCTTTCATGTATTTATCAAATTGAGTCACATTCATTCTGACTTTTAGAAAGTAATGTAAAATACATGTGAAAAATTCTCAAATGATGTAGAAATAGTTTTCAAATAATATACCTATGATATTAAAGAGGAAAGATGTCTGGGTTATATAATTCTAAAGCGACAAAAAAAAGGAATAAGGATATAAGTGACAAGATAAAGTTAGATTCAACACCCTACAGCTATCATTCAGTAGTCAACCAGATGAGACAGGAGGTCCAGGAGTTCAACTGGGGCAGGGGTGAGGCAGAGAGAGAGAGAGAGAGAGAGAGAGAGAGAGAGAGAGAGAGAGAGAGAGTTAATATTTTAGTCTANCCTACAGCTATCATTCAGTAGTCAACCAGATGAGAAGAGAGAGGGAGGGAGGGAGGGAGGGCTGGGGCAAGAGAGAGAGAGAGAGAGAGAGAGAGAGAGAGAAAGAGAGAGAGAGAGAGAGAGTTAATATTTTAGTCTAATGATTTTCTTTCTGAGTGCTCAATATTTAAATCCCTCACAATTTTAAAAATAGGTTTAGCCTTGAGTTAATTCATCTAGCTTTACAGAGAAAATGTAATTTATACTTATATCTAAATTGGTCTTACATATTAAAAGACAAAAATGTGATTTTTGTTTCTTTTTGATTATTTTAATTTCTGAAATAGGTATAGTTATACATACCATTCGAAGTACCTATGTACATACAGCATTAATCAAATTATCCCGACGTGTAGAGATGTTCGCATTTGAATATTATTTTGAGTCATAAGATCTAACTAAGAAAGCCAATAATAATAGGAAATAATCATTTAAACAATTTATGTCTTCTCATCTCTCAACTGATACTTTGAAGTGGACAGTCTATCCCTCGAAAAAATATTTGTTTTATTATAGGTATGTAGGTTCTCTAAACCTTCATACTCTAGGTGTGCAATGTGAGGCTTTAGTGAAACAAGGACTCATTCCAATTTGATTGTTATGTCAATTAAAACATCAGAGGCCTGAGAACAGATAAGATAAAAGATGGATAGCAGAGGCTTCAATGCTTCCTCCATGAGAAGCTGCAGCCTGACAGCTGTAATCAGGTAATAAGGATATTTTGTTTTCTTCACTTCCTTCCCTTCATCTTTAGAAAAATTCGACATTAAAAATGTGAATTGTCCAACAGTCTGAAACATTTCCATAGAAAAATCAGACCACAGATGAAAAATATTGCATGTGAAAAGCTGCAGTTATAAAAAAGTCAACTGGGAAAGAAATTACAATTAGGCTGAGTGTATAATGTGTATATGAAGTGGAAAAAAAGGAAACAATTTCATTATGTCCCCAAAATAAATCTACATTTACATGAAAATATTCCATTCCTCACAAATTCCATGCTATCAGACAATTTCCTTGTTCAAACCACTTTTGATAAGCTGTAATTAAAAAAAAAACCCATTTAAAAAAACATAAAAAACTATGAGCATTCAGCATTAATTACATCTATACAACTTACTAGGTTCCAAGTATCCAAAAGTTTAGTTTTATCTTATGCATTTTGTCTTAGGCAGGACAATTATCCTTTTAAGTTAAACAAAATTTAAATTAGTATCTAGCAAATAATGGCAATTGTTAAAATAGAATAAATAATTTATCTATACTTATTCAATTATAGTTTACATTACATAAAAATAATACAAGTGCTAGAGGATATAATAGAAAATTATACACACTCTTTTTTTTTATAAAAAGTAATATGTTGTTTGTAATTTTAGTTCATAGACAGGCATTCACTGGCTTGACTTACACTCGTGATCTTTTTGTCTCTGTTTTCCTATTGTTTGGAAAAAAATTATGACCCAACCCCCAACCAATGAAGAATGTTTGAAGTTTATAGTATATTACTTCCTTTAAAGCAAGCAACTGCATGCATCTGAAAACCAGTGTGTCTTTTCTACTTAATGTCAGTAGCTACAATTGTCTGAGAAAATTATTGTAAACAATTCATTACATCTAGCATTTGTTGCTTAGAACTTGTTGCCCTTGACTTCCAGTAAGAGCTTGCTCTTGTTTTCTTTAGGATGTGAATGTTACATCTTATATTTTACTTGGATGTCTTTCCTTACTTACAAGTCAATCTGTGTGAACAAGATGCATTATCTTTTCCCCAATCAATATCACCTTCAAAGTCTCCTTTTCTTTCTCTCTGTGAACTTTTGTCTCTCTCTGGCCACACAAAGAAAATCAATCTGTAAGGAAGATTCATTCCTCTTTTTGAGAGGCAATCTGTCTGCCCCATACTGCACATTTTATTTGGCATATAGAGTATTTTTAATTAATACATTGGTTCACTTCTATCATTTTTACAGGCTCATCACTAACATGATATTGTTAGTATTTTTTTGTCTTAGTTGGCTGGTTTCATTTCTTTTCTTTCAGAAAAATACTTGCCATGAGAGAATTTAGCAGGACTATTTAAATAAATATGAATTTTTGTAAAAATGTTAGTAAAAATCTTGCCTAGAATATTCTCTGCTGGTTCTTTAAAACCTTTTATAGTTTGAAATTTTTCTTTTTTCTTTCTTTCTCTTTTTGGTAATAAAACATTTTTTATTATATTGAAAAAAGATTCTTTCACATACGATGGATCCTAATTATGATTTCCTCTCCATGTACTCTGCCCAGTTCCTTCCCACCTCGCTTCCCTTGGAGACCCACACCCTTTCTGTCTCCTATTAGAAAACAACTGGCTTCTAAGTGATAACATCCAAACATGATGACAAAATAAATTATAATAACATAAAGCAAAAGCTATCATATCAAAGTTTAGCATGGCAACCCAACAGAAGGGTCCCAAGTCCATACATAAGAATATTAATGCTTCTTTGATCAAATCTGATCCTTCCTTTTACAAAATATTTTATGAGGCCAGACAAGACTACAAACCGGGATGATGGCTTTAAAAAATATATAACAACGGAAGGAAAATATTCACATGGAAATTGTCAACACTATATCAATAGAGTAAGTGAAATAGATTATCAATGGCCATTTGATGTATAGGAATGAAGGGAAAGAAAGGATAATCCTTGACAATATCAAGAAGCATTCTGAGATGGGGAAGTGCTCATTTAGTGACGCTGAGGCTTCAATGAAGGCTGAGCATGAACATATTCGAGGACCACTAACATTACCTGAAATCTGATTCTAGCAAACGCTGTCTTAGTGCTGTCTTGATACCTCAATGACAGAAAAATATTTGTGTTGTGATTGTAGGCTCATCACAGACTGACACTGATCATTCTGATTGTTCCTATTAATCTTAATGAATTTAAAGTTGTCATTTCCAAAAATAAGAAGAATGTCGAGCATGCACCCTCTGGCCCCTAAACAAGATGTGAAACAACTAATTGTTAATTTGATAAAAGGTCTTTTATTACATGACCTACAGTTAAAAGTGAAATGTGGAAATTGTTAAGGAAGTTAATGTCTAAATTAACAGCTCCCTACAAGTTTCACGCAATGTTACAGAAGAAGGAACAGAAAACTTACGAGAGGCAGGATGAAGGTTATGCTGCTATGTAATAGCTAATGTATATGAAGGAGCATTTGTATGAACTTATAATAGCTGTTGGCTGCATGTACAAAACCTATTACAAGAGGAACTTAACCAACATTCTAGTATGGATGTGAGAAAGTCTCAAGATGTCCTACCCTTGGAGGCTAGTGTAAATTGATGTCTTCATGGGGAAAGAGAGTCAATTTTCTTAAACACAGTATCCCTTGTGGCTAGTCCTACGCTATGCACATATATGCACCACTAACTGGCCTGAACGAGTCATAAAGATGACAGTATATATGAATGAAGTGGAAAATTCTATGAAAGGTAGAATAGGGATCTATATAAATCTTTTACATATATAAGGAGATCAGAAAGAATAGGTAAACGAGATACAATAAAGGGTTTAAAAATTTAAAGAAAGAGAATTTGAGACAAGGAACAAATGGGTCTCTGCTTCTTTTGCCTTCTCTTGGGCTCTCTGCCTTCTCTTTATTTTTTTTAGCCCAATTACAATGTGTTAGTTTTTATTACTGTTTTTGTTTGTTTTGTCTTTTAAATTATATTAGATTGTTATATGATTATTCTATAAAATCTGTTTGGTTTCTAATGAGGGCTAGAAAAGGGGTGAATCTGGATGGTATAAAATTTTAGAAGGAGCAAAGTAAAAAGAAACTATAATCAAGATATATTTTGTGAGATAAATATCTATTTTCAATAAAAGACAAAAGAGAATTTGCAATAAACCTCTTCATTTGGATGAATTTCTGGTTAATAAACCTGCCCCTCTCACTTCCTCCAATCTATAAATCCTTGGTATTTTTACTGTATTGTGGACCTGAAATTTGGCTCATAGACCCCCCCCCCAATATATAATTCCTTAGTATTGTTACTATACTGCTGACCTGATACTTGGTTCTCAGACCCCCAATCTATAAATCCTTGTTATTTTTGCTGTACTATGGTTCTGAAATTTTGCTCTAAAAACTAGAGATGCTGGTCATCTTTGCTCCAGCCACATGAGTCTTTCAGTTACGTTTTATTTTGGTGACAGTATAAGATTTGTTCTTCAGAATTTATGTCAGTTCTCTTCTGGAAGGTGTTTGCAGCTTGATCTAAGCAGTAGATATATATCTACTATGTGATCTCTCCTAGGTGCACTCTGAACAGAGGAAAGCTGGGTCTGGAAAGATGCTCAGCATATAAGTTTGCTTGTGCTCTTCCAGAAGACCTTAATCCAATTCCCAGTTCTCATACCCTGTATCAAAAGACTGCCTATAACTAACTCTAGGAGATCAGATGCCTCTTTTCTGGCCTTAATGAGCATCCACACATGACATGCAAACGTGCACACACACACACACACACACACACACACACACACACACTCACACACACACAATATAGATAAATATACATCTTAAGCAGGCGAAATTCAAATGTATAATAGCAGAATACTAGTCAGTTACAAGAATAGAAAATGTTAGAAAAGGTAAACAATGTAAAAATGAGTATGTAGAGTCTAATAATGATTTTATTATTCTTAAAAGTACAAAAATAGTGGCAGTATTAGTGAAAATAAAGAACAAATGAGGTGTAAGCCACACACGCACACACACATACACACACACACAAACACACACACACACACACACACACACACACACACAGAGAGAGAGAGAGAGAGAGAGAGAGAACCCCCAAATGGCAATAGTGATTGTTTTAATATTAGTACTTGTTAAATGTATATGTTTTCACCTCTCCAGTCAATAAAACATGTCAGAATAAAATGACCAGATACAAAAAGAATGGACTACAAACTTTCTGTGTTTTTAAGACACGCTTTGGTGGAAAGTGACAAGATAGAACAACATTCTATACTAGTCATACTCAAAAGAAAAGAGATTTGATATTAAAAAGTAGATATGAGAGAGAGAATTTTTATAATTACGAAAGAATTAAGTCTTCAAGAAAAATACTGCAATTAGAAACAAATGTCAACCAGACACCAGGGTTACTAAAAGAAGTCAAAATGTAAGGGAGAATCAGAGAGCTATCCCACAGTAATAAAATTTAATATTCTAATTTAAGTAACAGTTATGACTACTAAGTAAGTGAATGTCACCCAAGAACAAAAGCAAGCACTAGAAGATAAGTATAGAACATGGATAACAATAACAAAAGATATATATTGCTCAAGTTGAGAGAAAATGTCTCCAGTAGTTTTCGTTGACCATGTAATAAATCTCAATAAATTTAAAGACTGAAATCATGCAAATTCTATTTTCTAGGCAGAGTGGAATGTTGTTATGAATATTAAAAAAATCCTGGCACTGGATTCTTCCTGCCTTTGACGATTTATGTTCCCAGATGATGAAAGACACACACACACACACACACACACACACACACACACACACACACACACGTGCTTTATATTTAAATATGACTTAAGCAGAACAATAACTGCTGTTAGAATCAACTTTCCTACTGATAACCACCTTATCACTTTCTATTTACTATGGTCCATCTTGGCTACTCTGAGCACAACTGGGCAGTCTTCTGAGCTGTGTCCTTCTGGCCCAGAGGCCATGGTGGCTTTTCTTTCTTCTCTATCACATGGTTGCTCTCTCCTCTCTCCCTTCTTTGTGGTCTCTCTACCTGAAAACTTAAAGCTGCCCTATTTCTCTTCTCCCCAGCTGTTGACTGCTGGGCTCTTTATCAATCAGAATTAACTGGGGGCCTGGTCCCAAAGGCTATGTGTTAATTCCAAATCTTGGAGACCAGCACTTAGCATTACTATAAACAGTAAAAGACAAAACCTCAACAATTTCCTCTTTTAGTCTAATAAAAGGCTCTTTTTTAGATAAATTTAATAAATTATACCAATTATGTAAATTATAAGCTAAGATATATACTTGTAACATTCAGTCTATTATATTTGTCAGTTTAGATAAAGTATTATATTATCTGTATTAACTTAAAGAGTTTGAAATTCTGCACCTTAATCATGTCTGATTTTAACTTGTATTACCAACTGGTAGGCAGTTATGTAACCATTGTGTCACTTAAGGAATATTTTAAAGGCTGTGTGTGTGTGTGTGTGTGTGTGTGTGTGTGTGTGTGTGTGTGTGTGTGTGTGTGTGTGTTATTTGGGAACAAATATGGTCTAAGACAGGAAGGAACCCAGGCTTGGATTTAAAACAAATACTTATTACTACAGTGGAATAATACTCTAATAGCACAAAAAAAGGAAACTCAAAAATATGTGTAGGAATTAAACACCACCTTGAGAAAACAATAGGTCAAGTAAGAAATCACACACAAATTGGAATGGAACTTAAATTCAAGGACAAATACAGAGGGTGTTGCTGTCAGCTAGCCATTGAATTGAGCATAGGTTCCCCAATGGAGGAGCTAGAGAAAGGACCCAAGATGCTGAAGGGGTTTGCACCCCCATAGGAGGAACAACAATATGAACCAATCAGTACCCCCAGAACTCCCAGGGACTTAATCACCAACCAAAGAGTACACATGGAGGGACCCATGGCTCCAGCCACATGTGTAGTCAAGGACGGCCTTGTCAGACATCAATGAGAGGAGAGCCCCTTGGACCTGTGAAGGTTGTTTGCCCTAGTGTAGGGGAATGTCAGGACAGGGAAGTGGAGTGGGTGGGTTAGTAAGCATGGGGAATGGGGTGGGACAGGGGGTTTTGGAGGGGAAATGAGGAAAGGGGATAACATTTGAAATCTAAATAAAGAAAATATCTAATAAAAAATAAAATATGATATTCTGAAAACTGAGATTCATCCAAAGTAAAGATTATTAAATGATAAGTTTAAAACTGTAAATCTCTATTTAAGAGGAGGAGGATTAGGATGAGGCAGAGGAAAGTCTTCAACGCAAAAACAGCAAAAGGTGAACAGAGTGCAGAGGTAGCCTTAGGTAACATTGAATAACAAATAAGAAGTTTCAAATAACTAAAATCAGAAATTAGAAATGTAAATACCCCTGATTTTATAGATACGCGAGCAAATTATAATAATCCAAATATCTAAGTATCTGATTACATCGTTAGTACCAGAAAAAGGCAATCTAAAGCCATACAGAGGAGCTGTTTCACACACATTATTATGAAGTCTGAAAACAAAGAAAGCTTACTGTTGGGAAGAATGGAGAACCAGAATTCTGTGCACCACTCCTCCTGTATGACCATTATGGGAGATCACATGATGCATCCTTAAGAAATTGACAGCATGATTATTATACCATCTATAACTCTACTTTTGCTTATTTAACCATGTATCTGTGCAGACATATATCTACTCATTGTAACATCATTGACCATAATCAAATGATGGAAGGAAGCCAAGAGTTGAGCAGGTGAAGTGGAGTCTGTAGGTAAAGAGGAACATTACTCAACATTACAAAGGAAGGTAACTATATTAAATTGTTGATTGTAGATGGATCATGGCATAACCTTAAATGACAGAAAGAAAAGACAAATATTGGAGATCACCCCATATTTTGTACTTAGGGTAGTCATATCAATGCAAGCATACAAAAATACTACTATTCTCCAAAACCCAGGAAAGAGGAGAATGGAAAACTATTATCTGAAGAAAGAATATAATTTTCTCTAAATATTATTGATGGTTCCCAACCAAAGGAAATATATTTGTGCACTGAAGTGTATACTCAAAGAGTGCAAAACGTTGTGAATTTCTATAATATTTAACCACAGAATAACAAAGTTATATGCCAAAGAACAGAAAATGCAATTTAACTTTTATTTTACTTGCCTTTGCTTTTTTTATTAGACACATTCTTGAATAATTAATATTGCATAAAAGTAAAAAGGACATGTTAAAAATGGAGATACCTCTAGCAGGAACTTAATCCCAGTGATTACTTGTTCAATAGCTCTGAGGCATTTTCATTATCATAATAAATTATATAATCATTATATAATTATCTATAATTATAATATCATATAACTATAATTATAACTAAATGAACATCTCCTAAGCAACTACAATGTGCTAGGGGCTATGTATAACCAAAAGATACTTTATTTTATTGGCTTTGTCCCATTCCAATTTTGGCAGGGCTTCCTGCTTTCTTATATTTTAATGCCAAAATAACTTTCTTCTATGAGTGTAAGTTTTCTCTAATATTTTTCCTTCCTTTACCTAATTTATAAACCTTGTAAATATTCCAAAGCAATTTGAAGCAGCCTTTATTTTTTAATTAAGAAGTCCATCATACTAATTTTTGTTTTATTAAAAATATCTTTGTTTTTGTTTTGGTGATGGAGAAATGGTATTCTATTAAACACTATGGAATTCCACAAGCAGTGAAAAAACACAGTATCTTGGCTGTAAATAGAAGGAGTTTCAAACCATGCATAATATGCTTTATGTGGAGAATGGAATGGACAGACGAAGTCACCTCTAACACCTACAGTCTGATCACAGAGCCCAAGTCAAAGGCCGAGAAACCAATTCTTATATCTAAATGTAACTGAGTTGAAGCTCAGTTGCTTAAGTCTTAACCAATCTTCATGGAACCACAGTTATTTCAGCACCCTGCCTTGTTTACTTCCTCCAAAAAAAGTCATCAGAAATAGAAAACAAACCTAAAAAGTAGCAAAGGGAGGACTTCTGGCCTAATGCAATCCCAAGCAGGCAAAGTACATATGTATTTAATAAGCTGGCTAGGTAAGGTAAAAGAAGAGCACATCACTGGTAAACAGGGCCCACAGAGACACTTAGGGAACTAAAAGGAGTGTTGTACAAAAAACAAAAAACAAAAAACAAAAAACAAAAAAAAATAAAAATGTGTGTTCCTTTTCCAACTACAGGCAAGTGAGAAAATATCATTAAATATAAAACTATAGGAAAACCCAGAATTAATTCTTGGAATGTGTGAGACAAAGGCAATGACTATGTGGGTGTTTTATTTAACAACAGAGAATAAATTATGTAGTAGAAGTACTTCCATTTATGTCAACAATGTCTGCAATACAAAATGCTGATCTACTGACCATATATTAAACAGAAGATAAACTAACAGAAATATTGAGAAAATATACTCCCTTGTTACTATGAAGCAAGTGTTGCTTAGCCTTTTGACAGAGGTCAAAWGGAGAAGTTGCATGGGTCCATGTTTAACTCTTGTTTTATTTCAATTATGTAGACAAAAAAATGTTCCTAGCTCATTTTTATCTTCTATACGATGGAGGACATATCAGCTTCCTACACACACACACACACAGAGAGAGAGAGAGAGAGAGAGAGAGAGAGAGAGAGAGAGAGAGAGAATAACTAATGAGCACTTGTTCAGAAAATATGTTTCTGGATACCATAGGGCCATTAGCAAAATGAAAAAGCACTCATTTGTTAGTAACACCACTTTTGTCAATCCCTGAACTGAAATTCCAGCACTCTGGCAGGTACAGCCTCAAGAAAATTCAGGAGTTAGAAGTACTTCAAAATATATTTGTAGAAAGAGATGCCAACAGTTTCTTGCTATAAAAGGCCTAAGATTCACTTTAAGACTCAGCTGGAGAGAGGGAGGGAGGTGGGAGGGAGGGGGAAGGTAGGTGGAGGGAGGGGGCAGAAGAGGGTGGGGAGAGAGGGTGGGATGGAGGTAAGGGGGAGACAGAGGGAGGGGGAAGGGAGGGAGGGAGGGGGAGAGAGAGACTGCAGTGATGTTTCCTTCTAAAATTTTGGCATTTGCCAAAGAACCCATGGAAATGAACCTTGGCAAGAAGCAGTAGGCTATTTCTAAAAGTCCCCAAGCTTACCTGCAAGTTCTGGGCCCTCAGATCTCAAAAGAATTCATTTCCAAAAAAAGTTCGTTAACTGAGTATCTTGAGGTTTGTTTAAGAAAATCTGACATAATAAAATAAAGCTCAAATACATGTATCATCATAATTTTCCTAACATTTACATAATTATTGCTTGCTCAATAACTGTCCGAGTTCTCAGTGTAGAGTCTTTGCCGGTATGTTTTTTTACATTTCCCCGCTTATATACTTTGAAATGATTCTAGGCTTCTTATTTTTTGTGGATTTGGGACAAGCTTGAAAATAAGTGTTGGGAATTTGAGTCCACTCTATGAAAGAGGCAGGAAATAATGAGCTAAACTGTTTAAGACAAGGTTTGAATTAGTAAACACACATAGATTGCCAGCTGTAAGAAGCAGCATAATGAAACACAAACAGAAATTCACATGAAGATGTCTGGCTTGTGTGTCCGATGCCTCCAGATTATGACTTTCATGTTGGTAGTACATTGAGATCACTTCTGCAAACTTCATTGCAGTCTCTGAATTCATTCAAATACAATGGAAAACAATCCTTCTAAGAATCTCACTTTTCTTTTTACCTAAATGCATCAATTTTATTCTCTTTTTACCTCCCATTAAACAAAGTTCTAATATTTAATTTGTTCCCTTTTATGGCTTCTCTGTAAGTCAATGTAGTCAACCATACAATATAAGGGGTGTATTAGAAAATGTTTCACTGGATATATTTCTAATGTGAAGTATGTTTTATTGAATGCTACAGTGCTTGGCATATAGTTCTTTCATACATCTTAGAAATTACTGGCTTGGTTTCTTTTTTTTTTTTTTTACGTGCCTTTGATCTGCTAGCTTAATAACACAGGGAGAAGAAATGAAACAGTTCTCAGAGAGAAAAATAAGCAAACGGCAGGGGACCCCTTGAGAAACGGACACCATTAACGATTGCAAAATCACTTTTATTTTTACAGTGAAGGGTTCCCTGTACATCCTAGCCCAGGGCTGGAGAACTTTAGGACAGTGATACTTGTTTCCATTATGAAGCTGAACTAGGTTCTGTGATATGTATTAGGACTGTGACACAGTTTCACAGCCTTCCTGTGAAGATAGCTTCAGGCCTCTGAGTGAATAGTTCCTGTAGTTCTGATAACAGCAGCTCTGATAATTTTTATAATTTAAGGTTAATAAGCTTGTTGTGAGCAATTATCCGCGAGGAGACAGAGAGGCAGAACAGGAAAATTTTGAGAAGCTTCACAATACACGGCATAAATCTGGACACCCCACAATGAAGTACACTGCCCTGAAAAAAATAATGATAGCTCTGTAATACAGGTATCATTGACTTAAATACTATGACAAGATGACTTTGGGAAATATGTCTGAGGTTTGTCCTGTAAGAACATATTTTCAAACTTTGTCCATGATTAGGAATGAATAACGAAATAATGTCAAGATAATGAGAGGCAACAGAAAAGAAAGAATAGATGTATTTTCTCCCAAACAGAAAACAAGTTAATAGATAAAGTAAGGGGTGGGGGAGGAGGGACATCCTTAGTGAAACACAAAGACCAACAAGGACCTTCACATTTTCATGTTTTTAACTTCAGCTGAGATAAACAGGAGAGGAGCTTTAGACAAATATTATGGATAATTCTCTCCAGTGAAGTCTTGAAATAAGGAAAATAGACATATAACTTCATGAGATAATATAGGATAAAGACAAGTCGGTCATTAAGATACAAGAATCAAACAATGCCCTATACTTTGGTTCTGTGTAAATTAAGTATTGCAGGAAAAGCACTGCTCATTCATTTGCATGCTGTCTAGCTTAATGCAATGATTGCTCATGATTGCATATCCACCACAGAAACAACATGGACCCCAACACCTGAAGTATTTATTGTCAGACTTGGTACAAAGGTTTGCGCTGGACTAAGGGGTGGAAATATAAATAAAACAGAAGAAGGGTTTTGGGAAAAGTTGGTTTTTAAATTTCTGTTTAAAATACACAATTTGATAACTCATATTGATAGAGTACTTAACAAAATATCACTGACTTAGGCACCATGCTGATGTTACTCAATAAGAATCTGATACTCAGACAAGTTTAATCTACAGGGTTGCAGTCTAAATCTGCTGGTTACCATCACGGCCACTATATCACCACGGAAGCCTTTTCTCCAGGTAGATGGAACACATTGTTATATTCTTCTCAATAAATATCTGATAACAATGAAGCATGGATAGCTATGATATCAACACCTGGCTAAAATATAGTAAGAAAACACACATTTCAATTACACTTCAAGGTGATTTCTGGCTCTTAATGGATTATTAGAGTAGATTGTACAAAAGATAAGAAAACAGAAGAGAAAATGGGTATAATGAAGAGACCAAAGGAGTAGGGGATATAAAGGAGAGGAAGGCATGGTATGGAGTTAGAGTCAAATACGTAATATATGATATACCAGACATGGCCTTTTTGAAACTCAGCAAAGTGTGCAATGAATACAATTTAAGACTAGGAAGATGGCTCAAAAGATAAAGACAATTGCTATGGAGCCTGGAGAAATGAGTTTGATAACCACAAGGTGGAAGAGAACAAACTTCCTCAAGCTGTCCGCTTGTGTCTTCACGTACAGTGTAGTACATTCATGCTCCATGCTCACACACATACAGAAGAAGGCACACACACAAAACCAAATACAAAATATATTTCTTCATTGTGATCCTTTCTGTTGGTCTCAATATTTCTATTAATTTTAGATTAAAATATAATTACATCAGTATTTCTTTCCTCTTCTTTCTCCAAAACCTTCACATGTACCCTCTTGCTGTTTTTCAAACCTATGACTCTATTTATTTTTGTTTTATATATATATATATATATATATATATATATATATATATATATATATATATATACATGTATATACATATGTATATATAGAGAGAGTCATAAATATATAATATTGCCTGCACAGTCCACTTAAAATTTCTTTTATTCAGGGCTGGCCACTTCCTATTAAATACCCAATTTGGGGGTTCTTCCCTAGGGAAGCCTATTGCTCTCTCATTGATCTTTAATTGCCTATAGTTCTTTTTGTACAATTGAGGATCCTACAGATTTACCTCCTTTATGTTACTATGTCTATTTGTACATATAATTCTCATTTAAAAATTTTATATGAATATATATGCACATAATTTAAAGCTTTACACAATAGAATACTACTCAACTAGTAAGAATGAGGACATCCTGAGTTTTGCAGGCAAATGGATGGAACTAGAAAATATCATCCTGAGTGAGGTATATCAGACCCAAAAGGGCATTCATGGTATTTAATCACTAATAAGTGGATATTAGCCAAAAATAGCACAGAATACCCAAGATACAGTCCACAGGACTCACAAAGGTTAATAAGCTGAAGGGTCTAAGTGAGGAGGCCTCAATCTCACTTGGGTGGAAGAAGAAACCGATCACAGGAAGGGGAGAGAGGGAGGGACCTGGGAGGGAATGGGGACAGGAGCAGAAGAAGGGAACATGATCAGGTATTGAATGGGGAAAAGGAGAGGGTCAGAAGCTCTGAGGGTCAGAAGAAAGAATAAAAACAGGCAACCTTAGGAGGCAAGAGGTGGGTGGACACTCCAGAATGTACCAGAGACCTAGGAAGTGAGAGACTCTCAGGTCTCAATGGTAGGGACCTTACATTAAATTCCCTAGAGTGGGGAAAGGGAACATGTAGAACCCACTTCCAGCAGACAGACAGGGCATCAAGTGAGAGAGGGGGTTGCCATCTGATAGTCAAAAACCTCTGACCCATAATTGTTCCTGTCTGAAAGGACTGCAGGGACAAACGGAGAAGAGCCTGAGGAAAAGGAGGTTCAGTGACAGGACCAAAGTGGGATCCAGCTCAAGGGAAGGCACCAAGTCCTGACATGATTACTGAAGCTATGGAGTGCTCACATAAAGGGACCTATCATGACTGCCCCCTGGAAGACCCAACAAGCAGCTGAAAGAATCAGATGCAGACATTTGTACCCAATCAATGGACAGAAGCTGTTGCTCCCTGTGGTTGAATTATGGGAAAGCTGGAAGAAGCTGAGGAGGACAGCAATCCTGTTGGAGGACCAGCAGTCTCATCTAACCTCGACCCCAGAGATCTCTTAGATACTGGATCACCAACCAGGCAGCATATACCAGCTGTTTTTAGGCCCTGATACTTACACAGCAGAGGACTGCAGGGTCAGGATTTAGTCAGAGAATAGACACCTAACCCTTAAGAAATTGGAGGCCTTAGAGAGTGGAGATGTCTGGTGGGGTTGGAGGTGGAGGGGTGGGGACATCCTGGTGGAGAAAAGGGAGAGAGGAGGTATGGAATGTGGAACAGTCAGAGAGTGTGCCAGGAGAGAAATAAAATCTGGAGTGTAAAAACAAAACAAAGCAAAACATTAAATAAATTAAAAGATAAATAAATAAAAATAAAATTTATATACATTTATGCACATAATTTAAATCTTTAACTATGCATTCATTAGTTTCACAATTATAGAATGCTTTTATTTCTTCTGTAAATTTGAAATATATGCTGTAGTGATATGAATTTCTTTATTAAATGAAAGAATGGTGGTATTTAAGAATAGGTATAAAATATCATGACTTGAGAGATTATTCACAGCGAAAGACTTAACAGTGTGGCTGTTAGCCCTCATGATGTCCAGAAAACAAGTAGGTTGTCAAATGAAATAGTCACAAAACCAAATACAGTGGACACAAAATGCTTGGGAAGCAAACCACAGAGACTTTCTAGCAGACATCAGATTAGAGGACAGGACGGCCAGAGAAGGTGGCCAAAGATATACACTTGAGGGTCTTTCACTGCAAAGAAACCATACAAACTGACCTGGCAGAAGAAAGACCACTAAGAACCACTGTAATATAACAAATAAATGTAGAATTATGAGAAATACCTATGTGGGCAAGCCAGAGGTTGTTAAGAAGACAGCACTGACAGCATGAAGAGCTGTGAGAATATTCTGAGAGAAGTCAGCAGACTTTCAAAGAAGTGTTGACAGTGACGAATGTTCATGGGAAGAGAAAAAAGCAATATGGAAGGGTGAGCGACTTTATCAGCCACAAGATTAAATGGCAAAAAGGCTAATATCCACTTTTTTAGTGAGTACATAGCATGCATGACTTTTGGGGTCTGAGTTACATTACTTAGGATGATATTTTCTAGTTCCATCCATTTGCCTGCAAAATTCAGGATGTCCTCATTCTTTTTATTTTTTTTAAGATTTATTTATTTATTATATGTAAGTACACTGTAACTGTCTTCAGACACACCAGAAGAGGGCATCAGATCCCATTGCAGATGGTGGTGAGTCACCATGTTACTGGGATTTGAACTCAGGACCTTCAGAAGAGCAGTCAGTGCTCTTAACGACTGAGCCATCTCTCTAGCTCGAGTAATATTCCATTGTGTAATTAAACCACATTTTCTGTATTCATTCTTCTGTTGTGGGACATCAGGGTTGTTTCCAGCTTCTGACTATCACAAACAAGGCCGAAATGAACATACAGAAACAGTGTTCCTGTGGCATAGTGGGGCATCTTTTGTGTATATTCCCAAGAGTCATATAGCTGGTCTTCAAGTAGATCTATTTCCAATTTTCTGAGGAACCCCCAGACTGTTTTCCAGAGTGGTTGTACCAGTTTGCAATCCAACCACCAATGGAGGATTGTTCCTCTTTCTCCACATCCTCACCAGTATCTGCTTTGCCTAAGCTTTTGATCTTAGGCATTCTGACTGTTGTGAGATGAAATCTCAGGTTCATTTTGATTTGCATTTCACTGATCACTAAGGACTTTGAACATTTCTTTAGGTGTTTCTTAGCTATTCAAGATTCCTCAGTTGCGGAATCTTGTTATAGTTCTCCACTCCATGTTGTGTTTTGGATGGGTTTTTTTTTGTTTTTTGTTTGTTAGTTTGTTTTGTTTTGTTTTGATGGTTAGCTTCTTGAGTTCTTTATCCATTTTGGATATTAACACTCTATCAGATATGGGGTTGGTGAAGTTTTTTTTTTCCCAATCTGTAGGTTGTTGATTTATCTTATTGGCTATGTCTTTTGCCTTATAGAAAATTTCCAGTTTCATGAGGTCCCATTTATCAATTCTTGATCTTAAAACCTGAGTCATTGGAGTTCTGTTAGGAAATTTTCCCCTGTGCCAATGAATTCAAGGCTCTTTCCTACTTTCTCTTGTATAAAGGAACACTACTGATTTATTTGAGTTAATTGTATGTCTATCCACTTTATGGAAGTTTTTTATCAGCTGGAGAAGGTCTATGGTAGAATTTTTGGGGTAGATTATGCATATTATCATATCATGTGCAAATAGTGATCTGGCATCAATGGGAGGCAAGCCCCTTAGTCCAGTGAAGGCTCGCTATCTAAAGCACTTTTGTGCAGCTACTATTACCTTGACACTAAAATACAATAAACACCCAACAATAAACAAAGAACACTACACCCTGATATCTCTAATGGACATGATCAAATAAAAAAATTAAAGCAAACTGAATCAGTGAACACATCAATGACACCACCTATGAAGTCTTTGCCACTTTTTCATCAGTAGGCATGTCCTGCCAGGACTGTCATTATTGAACCTCACAATGTTTACATCTGAGTAAGACTGATGACTGCCTTATACATCCGTGGGAGTGCATATTATCTTCCAGCACTGTGAAATCTCTTCAGTGTGTAAATCTTAGGTATGTAAAATTGAAGTTTTCAAGTGACAATAGTCACTGGTGTCTATTTGTTCTCTGACTCAAATGTCTGGGGTCTTCAAGAATAGGCATTCACAATCATGTTCTTGACATGAGCAAGTGAGCAAGGGCAGTGTCCTGCAAAGTTTTGAATCTATGAGTGCATTCCAGGAACTGCTACCCAGTGATTGGCTCCTTTATTCATTAGGGGATTGGTTCATAAGAAGTCACCTTTGTACTGTGACTCACTCATTGTCTAAAGCCCATCCCAGGAGAATGGAATGAGCATCACAATACCTCCAGGCCCATCCACAAAATTTCTGTATCTATTCTTCAGTTGAGGGACATCTGGGGTGTTTCTAGCTTCTGAGTACTATGAATAAAGTGCTGTGAACATAGTGGAGCAAGGCTCCTTGTAGTATGGTGGAGCATCTTTTGGGTATGTGTCAGAACCTGTATAGCTGGGTCTTTAGGTAGAACTGTTTCCAGTTTTCTGGGGAAATGTCAGACTGGTTTCCAGAGTAGTTTTAAGACTTTGCAATTGCACCAGCAATGGAGAAGTGTTTCTCTTTCTTTATGGGCTAGCCAACATGTGCTGTCACTTGAATTTTTTTTAATCTTAGCCATTCTTATTGGTATAAGTTGGAATTTCAGAGTAGTTTTGATTTGTGTTTCCCTGATGAATAAGGATGTTGAACATTAAGTGCTTCTTGGCCTTTTGAGATCCTCCAGTTGAGAATTCTATGTTTAGTTCTTTATGCTATTTTAATAGGGTTTTAATAGACTCTCTGGAGTCTAACTTTTTGAGTTCTTTGTATACATTGGATATTAGCCTTCTGTCAGATGTAGGTTTGGAAAAGATCTTTTTTTCCAATCTGTTGGTTACCATTTTGTCCTATTGACAGTGTCCTTTGCTTTACAGAAGCTTTGCAATTTTATGAGGTCCCATTTGTCAATTCTTGAGCATAAGCTATCACCCACGTAGGAAGAAAAGCATGCCATTTTAATTGTTTTATGTCTGGATTGCCTCATTCAAAATGAGTATTTTCAATTACTTCAAACTACCTTTGAATTTTATAATTTCTCTTTTCTTTGAACACTGAAATAAAATGTTGTTGTATAGATTGTACTTTATTAGCCATTCATCACTTGATAGGCATTAAAGATTTTTTATTGCAATGATAGTTTGCACAGAAAGGCAATAAACACATATAAGTGGGTACTTCTATAGTAGAATATAGAGTCCTTAGGGCATATGTCCAAATGTGACATAGCTGGATCATGTGAATATATATATATATATTTCTAGTTATTTTGAGAAAATGTCAAGTCCATTTCCATAGAGGATATACACTGTGAACATTAGCGAATGAATATTACCCTTCATTACACATTACATCTACTCC
>BDUI01000204.1:230911-263566 GCA_002335545.1 Apodemus speciosus
ACTCAGTTATTTGAGGAACAGATGTATATACTCTCTCTCTCTCTCTCTCTCTCTCTCTCGCACACACACACACACACACACACACACACACACACACATTCGAAAAATGCCTCCATAGGCAACTCTTTAGGGCATTTTTTTTATTAGTGACTTATATGGGAGGTCCATCCATCCTATTGTAGATGGACCTACCTCTGAGCAAGTGGTCCTGAGGTATAGAAAACAGACTGAATCTGCTGTGGGGAAAGAGCAAGTAATCAATTTCCTTCACTGGTTTCTGTTTTGCTCTTGCCTTTAGCTCCTGCCCTGGCTTCACTTCAAGGACTGTGTTGGGAGTATATGAGCTTAAAGAAACCCTTTCCTCCCTAAGTTACTTTTGGTTTTGGTATTTTACCACAGCTATAGAAAACCTATCTAAAATATATAAAAACAAAGACACACATAATTAAAAATAAAAATATGTAGAAACAGAGTAAGCAATAGTACGAGTTACTAAACAGGACATCAAAGTATATATGAACATATACTGGTTGTAATAATATTTAAGATATTGCTTAAATGATCTTTTATCTCATTTGTATGCAAAATGCCTCTTCTATTATATAAAAATTGACATGCATGATACATATAATAATTTAACATACTAAACAACAAATATAAAATAAAACATCCTTATAAACTACTGATCTAAGGATAGCCATTGTGTATGAGAAGCAAAATTGACAATTAAATCACCTTTTGTAAATAATTTGAGATGTAAAATGTATATCTTTAACTTATTTTAATTTATGAAAATTATCTCTTCAGTGTCATGGGCAATAAAACTAAAACTACATACATAAGTCATGAAAGTGGCATCATAAAATCCAGAAGACCAGACCTTCTTAAAAGAAGTTCTTCCATCCAAATAAAACAAAAAATGTAGAAAACTAAATTTAAGAATTTTTAAAACTTAGAGATTAAAGGTTGCTAAAACACCTTTACAAATTTTGTTCTCACTTTCTATGATTCAAGGGTTATAATTTACATAAAAAGATGTAATACTCATAAAATATAGTGTAAACATTTAAAATAGTTTTGACAATTTAGAAGACCCACTACTATGGGGTAGCTGTGCATGTACTTCGTGCTGATTATGTTCTTTGCTTAGATGATCAAGTTTTCTTATTTAGACCTCGTTTCTTGGTAGATTAGACATTTGATAGAGGAAAAAAGTAAGAATTTATAAAATGATAACGATACAATATCTAAGATAATGCTATTTTAGTACCAAGTAAAGAAATTCAAGCTGGGAGAGAGTATGTTTTGTTCCTTTTGAAAGACAAAGAGCACCTTGTCTTAGTCATTAAATCCTGGGACCAAACTCTGAGGAGACTTTTCTCAACATACAATGTACACATTATATCTGTGATGGCAAATCCCCATTCTCTTCTTCCTGGCACCCATGGCAACATAGGTATGGTTTTAACTATAAGGATGCTTCAAGACAGATTTAAGCAGACAAGAAAGAAGTGTCCCAATATAATGGATATTATTCCATGGTCCCAGAATAAAATAAAAATAAAAATGGCAATTAAAATTTAGGAATCATTATAAGATGATAACAGCAAACATTAAACTGGGTCAGTGCCTTTCTGAGTGTTTAGATGACCTTACAGTTACAGGCCCATAAAGTTCTGCTCCATTATACAGTTTGATGTGCATTGACATCAGCTCCAACCTGCATATTAGAAAATACAAATATTTTATTCCACTGGAGATTTCTACATTTCTTCCTTCTGTACACCATTTTTCTTTCAAGTTACAAAAATAATGCACCCCTGTCTTCCTAGTTGCCTTATCAGTCTGAGGAAAGTCAAGTGACAACTTTAACATAACACAGACTAAATTGAATTTCTGCGATCCTCTCCACCAAAAGCAAAAAAAAAAAAAAAAAAAAAAAAAAAAAAAAAAAAAAAGAAGTGAAAGCTAATGTATTTGTAGTTTTTCATCTCAGCAGACATCAACTCAGATTCCCTAATTAAGCAAAGCTTGCAGTCCATTTCTCTAGAAAGTTATATCCAGACTAACGGAATTTCAAGCACCTTAATCTACCACCAATATCCACTTATGATCACTAGCTCCTGCTTTTCTCTATTATTACCACTTATAAGGCTAATTGTAGCATTTTCTAGCATTCTCCCACTTTATTGAATGTCTATAGTCATCAATTGTTGCTAATGCAACATTTTTAATAAAACACAGAGCACGGATTTCTCTAATGGCATGGTTTACTAGTCCCAATTTTAAATAGAAGAAGCAACCAAATCCTTATGATGACACAAAGGTGTAATTTTTTTCTTGTTTCTTCCAATTGAGTTCATTTTGTGTTATCTAAGTACTCTGGGCATGGGGGCTTCCTTAGCACATAGTTGACCTACCGACTGACTCTCCAACTCCCAGCAGTTAGCAAAGGAAAATAGCATACACCCGGTGGAATTCCATGCCACGTTCCCCTCTGTGGCAGCACTCTGTCTGATTGTGCCTTCACGAGATTTGTGTCTGCTTTCAAAATCACTGTGAGTTCTTATATGTAACCACCTTGTTCTGTCCAGAAAACAGTCTTCCTTGAATTCCTCCTCTCTCTCGGGCTCTAAAAATCTTTGAGTCTCACTCTTTCTTGAAGTTTGGAAAGGAGTGTTTTATAGGTGTCCATTGAGGGCTAAGATGGCCACATTCTCTTATTTTCATAACATGTAAAAGGAGAAAGTTTTAAAAGGTATATTTTGTCCACTGATGTCCCAAACATTTTAGAATCAACTGCAATAGAGCGCAAAGTGCAGTCAGTGTTGTAATTGCACATAATGATACAAATTCATAAATATTTTCCATAACAATTATACTAAGGATTATTTTACTATGAGTATATTTTAACTTTGTTTGGCATATTTAAAAAAATAATCCCTTAACTAATATGAAAATGGCTTATAACTTTAGCTTTCATATTTATCAAGTCTGTGGATTTTTAGAGTCCTGAGAGTTTTTCATACTATTCATTTTCTAGAAACATCACAGAATGTTTATCCATAGACTACTTATTATAAGGAAATAATTATTTTCAAAACAGTAAAAAGAACCTCTTGTGAAAGAGAACATTGTGAAAGAACAACATTTAATTATACAGTAAGCAGTCTAGCACAGGGCTTCATCCTAGCTATGTCTGCCATAACTGTGATTAATGATTAATAAACAAGAGGATATTGTATGGAGTGTATTGACTTTCATTATGGGATTACATTTGAAAATGTGGGAGGTAAATCAATTCTAATTTTATCAAATAATTTCAACAACAAAGTATATTAATTTTATGTTTGAGGTTTGTATTATTAATTTGAATTCTCAGTAAAACTACTATTCTTTTGACATACAGTATTCTCAGAATAAATAGTTTTGATATGAATTAATAAATCAATCGAGTGTTAAAAGAAACTTGGCAAAAATAAAACTTTAAAAACTTTTCTACATTCAAATGTACTTGGCAAACGTGGAGAAGTATTTTGAAGATTAATAAAATTCACCAAAGTAATTTTTAAACAATATCCAACTTCAACTGGGCGTTTCTTCTTTTTTTTATTAGACATTTTCTTTATTTACATTTCAAATGTTATCCTTTTTCCTCATTTCCCCTCCAAAAACCCCTTATCCCATCCCTCTCCCCATGATCACTAACCCACCCACCCCTGCTTCCCTGTCCTGGCATTCCCCTACACTAAGGCAAGGAGCCTTCACAGGTCCAACGGCCTCTCCTCTCACTGATGTCTGACAAAGCAGTCCTCTGCTATACTTGCTCCTGGAGCCATATCCTTCCATGTGTACTCTTTAGTTGGTAATTAAGACCCTGGGTGATGTAACCCGATCACAAAAGAACACACGTTGTATGCAGTCACTGATAAGTGGATATTAGCCCAGAAGCTCGGAATACCCAAGGTACAATTCACAAAACAAACAAAACTCAAGAAGATGGAAGAACAAAATACATATACTCTGGTCCTTCTTAGAAGTGGGAACTAAGTACACATGGGAGGAGAAACAGAAATAAAGTGTGGAGCAGAGACTGAAATAAAGGCCATCCAAAGACTGCACCACCTGGGGATCCATTCCAAATACCGTTACCAAATGCACACACTATTGTAGATGCCACCAAATGCTTGCTGACAGGAGCCTGATATAGGTGTCTCCTGAGAGGCCCTGCCAGTGTCTGAAGAATACAGAGGCAGAAGCTCACAGCCAACCATTGGACTAAGCAAAAGGTTTCTAATGGAGGAGCTAAAGAAAGGACTGAAGGAGCTGAAGGGGTTTGCAGCCTCATAGGAGGAACAACAATATGAAATCAACTGGATGTTTAAAAAAAAAAGAGCAAATAAGAAAAGAAAATTACAGTCTGAAAAATGATATAAAGTTTCACCAAGGATACTATTTGAGTTAGTAAGCACAAAAATAATTACAGAGAGAAGATCTACATTGAACATACATTGGTTTTGATTAGAAGCAATAAGGCTTTGTTGGCATACTGCAAAATGATATGTAGTAAGAGACAAAAGGCACATGTTTGGGCAGAACACATTGGACATCACATACTATACTCAAAGGACAAAACCACGGTAAGGATGTGGTAAAATGAAGCAAAGGATAATGCTATGAATTTTTAAACTGAACTGTTTTACAATTTATCTAAGTAGAGACATAATAAAAAACTGTGACTCAGATATCTGGGCCAGGGATTTTCACATGGAAGAAGAGTGATCAGATGTGGGTTATATCTGGCTGTAATGTTTTATCCTTTTTAAAGAGCTTTCCATGACTTCTGTAATATTAGAGAATATAAGAAGGAGTCCTAGTGATTATGAGGCCAAAGCCTAGTGCTAAGGTTTCATGTTTTGTGCCAGTGACTTAACCCAGCAGGACAATTATATTGTGAAAAATACATTTCCCTAGGGTAAGCTGATTGCAACCATATAGTCTCAGGCCTATGGCAAGAGAATTGAGATCCTTCATTCTGAATTTCAAGGGTTCCTGTGACAAGTGGACCTGCAGTGAGTGCTCCTTTCTTTCAGAGGTGTGCTGGACAGAGGCTAGAATAGAAAATGTGTATGATATACATTGTGTTGTCAAGAATTTTACCATCAAAGTGCATTATATAACATCTGAAAAAAAGATGTGGGGATATAAATCTCTGTTCTCATCTGTGCCTAGAATCTATGTAAAGGGGACTTTTATTAATAGATACTAATAAATATATGTGCATATATGTATACATATATGTGTATATATGTATATGTCAGTATAAAATGCATACAGATATGCATCTACACATATGCATGCATCCACCCATGCACACAGGCATTCTTGCACACACACAGATATACTTTATTACATGGGCCATTCCTGTGGTTCTATAAGTGTAGCTGAGGCAAATTTATGGTTCAGAACAAGGTGTACAGTACTTTTATTAATAGGTCTTGAGTCTCAAAAGGATTCTCATGTTCATATTTTTGTCCATTTTGTTTTACTTTGTCATTTTCATTTAGAGAAATCTAGAGCCTTCAAGTAAAATAATGTAGGGAGTTGGTTTCATTTTGTTCTTCCATCCTTGAGAATGGAACAGTATTCTCTAGAGGAATCGTGGTTCAAGGTGCCACCAATATTGGCCAAACCAGTCTATCAAGCTTGCTTAGGCACTTACATGATCTAGTCTCCAGAAACATTGGACAAAAATTTAAGTTTTATAAATTATCTAGTTTTATATATTCTTTTATTTCAGCACAAACAAACTGTCACTAGGTATTCATATTATTTTCCTGGAGAAAAATAAGCCAGAAATGTAGAAATTAACTCTTCTCTTCTCTAAATATTAAATATATTTAACATGTTGTTGCCTCCACACCGGATATTAGAAGACATACTAAAGTAAAATCCACAATCTACTGGAGAAAAAAATATCAAAATATAGTTTTTAAGTTTTGAAAAATTCCTACGAATAGTTTTTTTTTTTCCTCAGAAGCATTTTGTTCAGGTAGTGCTGGCTCTTTCCTCTATAATTCCTACAGATGTAAAATAATAACCACCTATTTATTGCAAATTTCATATCACTAAGCTGCTGCAAATTAATTTGAAACAATAAACAGTTTCTATTTTTCACTTGTGAGGACAGGTTATAATGGTGGCATGCATTTTCAAGGTTTATTTGCATTAACAGCACTTATCTATGTTGCACAAGATAAAACTGAAGATGGTATATCTGTAAGTAGTCATAATTTAAATCAATGTAGTGGTTTATTATAATCTTGGGATATAACGTTTAGAACTGGAAGTATCATAAAAGGTTCCGGATTAGTCCCAAATCTAGCGTTTAAAAATAATCCAACTAAGAACTACTTTGGCTCTTGCTTTTCTCTCTTGCCCTTGATCTTGTCTCCCTGTTCCCACTCTCTCCCCTTTCTTTCTCCTCTTTCCACGGGGTCATGGCCAACTCTCATCTCTCTATCCTCTCTTTTCTCTTTACTTTTCTATCTCTTTTTCTCTTTCTACTTTTCTATAATAAAGCTTCGAAACTAAAAAAAAAGAACTACTTTGTATATGTGTGTGTGTGTGTGTGTGTGTGTGTGTGTGAGAGAGAGAGAGAGAGAGAGAGAGAGAGAGAGAGAGAGAGAGAATGAGAGAGAGAATGAGAGTTTCAGTATGGGTGTGTATGTATGTATGTATGTATGTATGTATGTATGTATGTATGTATGTATGAATGCATTATGTTTCTTTGCATGAATACACATGTGTCTGCAGGTGTCCATGTTGTTGGAAGAGGGCGTTCAAACATTTGGAACTGGAATTATGATGATTTGTGAGTAACTCAATGTGAATTCTGGGCTCTAAGCTCTCGTCCTGGGATAGAAAGAAATACAGTAAGTGTTCTTAATAGCTGAGCTGTCTCTACAGCTTCTGACTCATAGCTTTTTGACATAAAAGAAAGCATCACCCTTAATACATTCGTAAATGTGCAAGAGTCTTTCATATGTCCTAATATAAATTGTAGATACAGTTTGGCTAAAGCCCATATTTTACTGAAAATATAAAATGGATCATAGAAGTTTTTAAATGCTATTTCTGTGCACAACGGTTAATGTATTGACTCATATTGTCAATGTGAAGTCCAGGACTACATTCTTTTATAGTTCTTATAGGCTGCATATAAACCAATGTCACAATTTCTCAGACTTAGTTTATTATTTCTGAAATTTTAGTCTAGTATAGTAAATGTCCAATAAATTTTCTTTTATTCAGATTAAGAAAAAAACTCAAAATATGTTTGACAATGGAGAAAACTTTTATATTAAATGTACATATGCATTTAATACATACATATGTACAATGTTCTAAATTCTAGTTGACCTCTTCAAACAATGTTTTCAGTGATCAAGTATTTTACAAAATAAAATTTCATAATATGTTAAGCTTTAAAAATAAACAAGGAGGCTGGAGATGGCTTTTAAGTTCAGAGGAGTGCCTATTGTTCTTCCAAAGGAAATGTGTAGATCATAGCACACAGGCTGAGCAGTTCACAACCACCTGTAACTCTAGCTTCAGGGCTTCTGACAGTCTCATCTCTGACAGTCTCATTTGATCTCCACAGGCACTGGCACACACTTTGCACATTCACACATTAATAGAAATATAAATTTAATTATATTTTAATGTAAACCAATCATGAAATATTTTTAAAAGATAACACATCTCAGAGTCAAACAATAAGACAAGAGTTTATTAAAACATAAAAACAATGTGTGTAGAGTGTGTATGAGTAGAATAACAGCTGGGGCTGTCTAGTTATAACATAACATCATTTAATTCCTATTACTCAGAGCATGTTCTATGAGCTAATATCACTGGGACCCATGACTTACAAAATATTCAGAATGTGAACCTAATCCAAGTCTATTGATTCAGAATATTCATTATAATAAGATCTGTAGATAGGGATCAAACTAATAGAAAGGCTTAAGAAACTGTTCAAAGACTCCAAAATATTTTTATTAAAAAGATGTTCAGTGAACAATGGCAGAGTACTGTACTGGGACCTTATGATAAGAACAAACTTGGAGACTGGGCAAAGTCATGACCTTGAGATAAAATGACAAGGAATCAATTTGCTCTGTCTAATAAGAAAGCTCTAACAAAGGAGCAAACTTCTCTCAGGTTGCAGAGACATGCCATTGCAAGTTTGAGCTGTTGCAGATACTGTGGACAGAGAAGATACAACCACGTTAATAATATTTTCATCCTAAGAGTTGTCAGAATTAATCCACACACCTAAGGCATGATAATTAGTTATTGTTCAACACAATCAAAGCTGCAATGTAGAATAGATCTAGTCAAAACATCAAAGCTTGCTACAGGAGTGTACTAATACACAAAAAAAGTATAAAAAGGATAGGGTACATATGTACAAATTTCTCTTACGTGTTAGAAAATATACTATCTTTAGTGATTAGACCTCAACTAAATTCACAAATACAATGATCAGTTCAGTCATTAAACTACATAATGGTCAGTTCCAGCTGCAATCGAAGATGATTTTGGCTTTTCCAGAGAATCAATAGAAGTGTCCCAGCTCAATATTCTTTCTTTATCTTATGGCCTGTATTATCCATGGCCATATTAAGGCTTTCAAAGAGTGTAGTATGTTTGTACACAGTGCAGAATGAGGTTGTTTTGGGAAGCTGAGGCTATCATTGGGAATGGTAAGAACAGTTTTGAGTTCTTGACATGATAAGGACCATGAGGAATATCTCCATGACCACGAGCAGTTTATTTATAAGTAATTTTTAAAAAAACTTTTATTGCTTATAGTACACTTTTTAAAGCAAATTTAGTGTTTGAGTGACTCCTTCCCTCAATTAATATTAGAGTTGGTATCTTACCACTGACTGTACTTAAATTTATGATCACATGGGTTTGAGATTATTTCCTAAGGCATGTCCTTCTGAATCCGGATCTCAGTGTCTACACAGATAGTTCAGTGGATAAGGGCACCATGCCTCTAGTAAAATTGTGTCAATTTTCTAAACTTAAAAGTGCCAACGGTTACTAAAAAATAGTAAGACGGAAATATAATCAGAGAATTTCATATCCAATACTGACCGCTATTCTACAATCACAAAAAAAGAGTTTTTAACTAATTACTATCCAAAATAAAAAACAAAAACAAAACCTGAGAGCTTACAGGGACTCTCGTTTATATGAGAAGAATTTATTCCAAAGAAAAGAAGCCAATGCATATTTGGGGGTTGGAGTTTGACCTCCTTTTCATTAATTGGAAGAGGTAATTTAGAGAGAGAAAAATGCTGAGGTCATCAAATCCTGCTATGAACACTGGCTTTTACTTTACTGGGTTTGCAATAGTAAAAATTATCATCTGAGATGCAGTGATTGTTACGGAAGCAAATTGAATTGTTAGGATTTGGGAAAAGAATCCTACCTCAGAAAGCAGCTTTTAAGACACAGTACTTTATTTATTTATTTATTTATTTATTTATTTATTTATTTATGTATTTATTTTTATCCCTGGCTTCCAAAGCAGCAAAGTTCCTGCTGAGGAAGAACTCAGAGGAGAGCTATCACATCCGGATGATGCCAATGCTGAAAGCCAGAGGAGAGGAGCCAAAAATGCTGAATTTTAATAAAATTCCAGATGTATCTGGATGCCTATAATGGAAAATTTTTCATAGTTCCGGTAAAATATTAGTTTTCACACTGGTGAACCATTTGGAAAATTAAATCTTATTTAAAGAGCAATGAACTTTGGATAAACTATGTCCAATGCAAATTTTAGAAAGACATTTGAGGTTTTGTTCATTGTAAACCCTTTTCATGATATGCTAAGTAAACACTAATATACCTACAGAATATCAATGAGAAATCATACATAAATCTGTCTACATTATTCTTTAAAGGAAAAGAGAAAAATGCTAGGTTCATTGGGATACATAAAGACTTTCGCTCTATACTTGTCAATGAAGATAAGTTAAAAATCTATTTGGGCATGGATTTCTGCTACAGTTAAAAAAAAAAAAAAACTTTTCCCTTGGCTCAAAAGCAACTTTTCCTAAATATTTAGATAACTCCATACATTTAAAATAAATTAATAATTAACCAAATTATAGTTAACATGATTTGACTAACAAAATTGTGAGCAAAAAAACATCAGGAGTAACATTAGATGGTATTTTTCAGGGATAGCATGAAGGCTCAGTGGATAAATTGCTAGTTATACAATAATAAATATCTGAGATTGGATTTTCAGAATAAACAAAGAATGGTCAGAGAAGCAAGTTTCAGTAACCATAATGCTGACAAGCACAATCCAGTGCTCACCCAAACTAACATAAACAGTAAATGCAGTTTCACTTAGATATCATATGCCAAACAAAAAAGGTAAATAGGTATATAGAAAGATTCTTGAAGTCACCTTTTACCAGCCCCAGATCAGTATTTACACATTTGTGAAATAAACACACACACACACACACACACACACGCACACGCACACACGTGCGCGCGCGCGCACACACACACACACACACACACACACACACACACACACACTTCTTCAAATAAGGAGGGAGGAAGCATGTGCACCTCAGTGACTGACAAAAGATTACCAGGCTCAGAGAGTTATTGTCTTAAGGATTCATTCCGAAGTAAAACATTCCACCATATAAGGAGGCTAACTGAGATTCAGAAAATAAACCATTCTCAATTCTCGAGAATTCCCCAAGACTTACTAGATTAGAAGGTTTTTTTTCCTTCCATTTGGTTGTATAAGTCATAAGGATTCCAGATAAGGAACTTTAACTTGTCATACTGCTTTCAAGTCAGGCAGAGAAATCAGTGACACCATTTTTCTGACCCATCACCAAATTGCTGTGAACTTTGTGGTAATGCAACTGCCTTTGAGTCACCCAAGCCCACATAAGTTACCTCTCACTGAGACTCATGCAAGTAATACAAATAAGCCCCTTGGTTCACCGGATTGGACGTTAGTAGAATCATTACCTTGTATGCCTTCAGGTCCTTATCTAGGGATAAATAGATATTTGTGTTACATCTCTTTAGGAAAATCTGCAGACCACAGAAGCTCAGAAGGTTTCTAAGACCTGGAATATTAATAAAGGTAAAGAATAACAAGGCTACTTACTAAGTTGATTTAAGCAGTAAACAGATGCTGGGACACATGGAGGTACTGGTATATGGGTTTGCCTGTAAACAACACAGAAACCTTAAAGGATATTTGTGAATCATTATCCATACAATGTGAGAGTTTCTATAACAGAATTTGCCTTAGAATCTGCTCTTATACATAACTGTTCACATTCCTCAGTCATCCTTCTGTAAGTAGCAATAATAACTCCAATAAATTCATTAGTTCCTGAAGGTAGAATGGGTGAATCATTTCTTGTGTCACTGGTAAATAGATATTTATTCCTTTGTTCCACATGAAAGTTACTCAATGTACATTATATGAACTATGTTCTTCAGTGAAAGAAACTGAATTTTTAACATTATGTGATTACATAGGCAGAGTTAAAGTAGTGGTACATCTACATGCTAAGGAACGGGAAAGATAGCCAGTAGGGTATTCAAAACCTGAAATGATTCTTAAAATGACCAAAATCACTTAGTTGGCATGCTAATTTTAGACTTCTGGAAATAATGAACACTGGAAGACTACATTTTTAAGAATTGTTTGAGCAATTCATTTGTGCTCATATGTTATGTAAGACGTGGAAATTACATATCCCAAATCATAACCACACTAACAATATCTCAAACATAGGGGAGTCTGTAATTCCAGGGACTTAGCAGTAGGCAAAACTGACAACATAGTATCATTTATTTTGACCATGCCTGTGGGTTTCCTTTGTTTTTGTTGTTGTTGTTGTTGTTGTTGTTGTTAGAGTTTTTAAATGTGTTATCTGAGCATGTATTCTCTAAATGTAGTGTGTTTGTACATTCCTGCCAATCTCAGAGATCTCAGAGAAAAATATATATCCTCAATTTTTAGTGGACAAATTGATGCATAGAACCCAAGTTGTATTAATAATAAAGCTTAGCTTTAAATACTTTTGAAAAGATAATATAACTTAAATTTCCTTTTTCAACCTTACATTTCCACAACTGCCTACATACTCTTTTATTAGTTATTACAATAATGTCATCACCTGAAAAACAGTAGAGAAAAAGCAGACTGATTATTTATAACTAATTTCTCTTCCGGAGTTCGAAAGCTCTATTTGTAGTCCTAAATTAGATTCACTTTACTAGGGTTTTGTTGTTGCTTTGTTTTTGTTTATTTACTCGAAACTTTTAGAATGATCTTCTGCAGCAGCTGCATCCTACTAATCAAACTTTTACAGGATGTGCCAACATTCAGCCTGTGATCTAGATGTGAGTTGTCGCTGGTGCTCTGTTTATTATTTATTTAATCTTTCCTCAAGGACGCTATTTCCCAATTCTCTAAAGCTAGTTATTGGGCATCCCATCCATCTGTCTTTCTCTGGTGGTTTTCTGCATGCAGTCCTTTAGTGCCATTTTGCAGAGTATGACAGCTCCCTGGAGCCTTGTAATCTGCTCTATAAAACGGTCTTCCTTATGTCCCGCCCCAGTGCCTCCCGTATCACTACATGCTCCACTGGCCTGAAGCTCAGTGGTGTATTGCAGCTCTCCCAGCCCGTGCTAATGGACAGAAGCCCCCTTGTAATTATAATGGGCACACACAAATATTATCCTCATTAATAAGATATGGTTTGAAAAAGTAATACAATTGGATAGATCAATTTACAAAAATATTTATTTTTTAATGACCTTTTAATATACATAAAAATATAAAGAGAATAAAGTCAACTTAATTCCAAGAAGAGGGCTTGGTAGATGTGCTGGCAGTGTTCTGAATCCAAAAATATCATTTCTTCTCTGACTTAAGATCAAATCAAGAAAACAATTTTCAATGACAATAGTTGGTAAGCAAAGAAACTCAATAATCGTATCTCTGGTAAGAGGTACAGTTTACAAAGAGTAGAAAGAATTGTTATTGTATGTGTTGCTATAAAGGAAAAATAACAGAAAATCTTTTACATGAGGACAATGAAAATAAAGAGGGGTGCTTATGTAATGTCAAATGGCAAATATTTAAGATGTTACTTCTAAGTGAAAAGGACTGAGATGTGAGACACTTGTGTCAGCTCCCTGTTGGTTGTGGATAAACAGAAAACCTACTGTACTTAAGACAGTTTGGTCATCTATGTAACTTATATGCTACAAAATATTTTAAATTCTTTTTCTTGTTCTCGTTATTTATCTTTGTGATAATGTTTAAAGTGAGGCCCTTGAATGTTTTGTTTTCTGGGATGTCACAATAGAAGATAGAATGCTGCAGTTAAAAAAATAAAATAAAATGTCATGTAGTACTACTTTGTCTCTTAATATGAGAATCTTAATGGCTTGTTTACATCAAGTTGTGATAACACATTAGGAAGTCTATTCTTTCATCCAATAAAAGACATTTAATCATTTGAGCTAAATAAAGTATTACTTATTGTTTCAACACTTCCCCCTTCCTTGTGATAGGATTTTACATTTGCATCCTTTAGAAAACACCTTAAAGTACTTTCCAATGTAAATAGATGTTTCATTTTCTATCATCATTATAAGTTTTTCTTAGCAATTTGTTTTGACCAATGATGGAAAGCAGATCTAACCTGGGCCAGTGGCCTTCAATGTGTCTGCACGGTTTTGTCTGCCCTCTGGAAGGTTTTGTCTGCCCCCAATAGAAAAGCACAGCTCAGGCAGCCATTAGTTACAAAGTGAGTCAATGAGGAAAATACCCTGGCCTGACCTACATTCTGAAGTAAATCTGCACCACCTGACCTGTGGTCCTGTGAAGGAGAAATATTTCACAGTGTAAGACTCTGATATATTGGAAACGTTTGTTTCACACCATTACTGAAGCAGATATATAACTAGTACATTAATCATGACACTATTGTTCACCATGGTGATGGCTTGATGGTATTGAGATAAACATATAGAACTAATCTAGACTTGGAAAGATGGGTGCACTAAGCCTGAGTTTACACATACCTTTTTCTCAATGATAAACACAAAGGTTAAGATTAGTAAATCGTTTCCTGTCATTGTAACTGGATATCTACTTTACTGCCATGCACAGGTGTTACTGTAAGCATATCTGTAGAGCATTTCCTTGATTTATATAGGATGGCTTAGCACATTGTAAGTGTTGCCACCCCTGGGCAGGTAAGCCTGTACAATATAATAAATCAGGCTGGACAAGCCATGGGAAAAAGAGAGTGGACAGCATTCCTTTACAGACTGTGTGTATGTTCTTGCTTTCAGGTTCCTGTCTTCAGTTTCTGCCATAGCTTCCATCAAGGTTGAATTAAGAAGTGTGAGTCTTAGAAAATAAAAAAAAAAAAAAATAGAAGTGTAAGCCAAATAACCCATTTACTCTCTGTTATGGTTTGTATATGTTTGGCCCAGGGAGTGGCACTATTAGAAGGTGTGGCTCTGCTAGAGTAGGTGTGGCCTTGTTGGAGTAGGTGTGTCACTGTGATTGTGGGCTTTAAGATCCTACTCCTAGTTGCCTAGGAGCTAGTATTCTACTGGCAGCCTTCAGATGAAGATATAAATCTCTTACTCCTCCTGTACCATGCCCCCCCTGGATTCTGCCATGTTCCTGCCTTGATGATAATAGACTGGACCTCTGAACCTCTAAACCAGTAAAACGTTGTCCTATAAAAATTGCCTTGCTCATGGCATCTGCTCACAACAGTAAAACTCTAAGACACTCTCCAAGAGGATTTCAGTATTTTATCATAGGAATAGAAGCAAACTACTACACCCTTCCAGCAGCTACTGTCCACGTGTAGCTTCTCATCTGTGAGTAGGTCCCTGTGCATCCCCAGCCCCAGTCAGCTGTATTACCACTATGCCAACCTTGTTTGGCTCTGTATTGTTAATATTTCATGATGTTCCCTGTCATATCTAGGTGATAGGTACACTGGTCCTTTAGATTTTATCATCTTTCTCCCTACTGTTCTATGATTGTCTAGGATCTTTAGGTATAAGGGTTGCATTTCAGGTGGATTCATATGGATTGAACATCCATAGTCAGTCACATCCTCTGCATTTTGATTTCTTGTGGATCTCTGTAATGATCTCCAGCTTCTGTTAAAAGAAGCATCTTTGATGAGATCTAGAAGCTACACTTTTATATGGCATAAGGCTAAGTCTGGTAAGTTCTCCGACTGAGTTACTTGAGACTGATGCAAGGTTGAAATGTTATAGACATAGAAACTATAACCAATGCAAGTTCATTTTAAACCTACAAAGCTATATCTTAATAAACATTTTTTGAAATAATACATATTTGATATTTTATGAACCACATGTTTTCTATTCCAACTACATAGATGATCATAATAGCTAAAAGACCCAAACCAAATTCTAAAATTATGTTACAAAATATATTAATACAAAATAGGCATATTTAGTATGTAAAATATAACTTAATGGCCCTGAACTAACAGATGAATTAAGATGACTGATAATACTCTTTAGATAGATATCTTTTTAAGTTGGGCATTAAACTAGAGGTGCAATAGGGGATCCAATAGAAAGGGAAGAGTAGTCAATGAAAGAAACTGAAGTAATTGGCTGACCACATAAATAAAAAGAAGATGGGTCCCTACCTCATGCTATACAATGGGATTCTAGCTCTATTATTGAAATTTGGTTGAGAACAGATTCCATGGAACCACTCCATCTTTCCTCTTTTCCCACATGTGATCAAGGTACTAAAAGTACTTCCTGTGCACAGCTTCTCATTTGTATCAGGGCCTTCTAGTCTTCTTAGTCCACACACATGATAACCCACATAAAAGTTTCAATTACATATGCAACTGTCTATGATTGCTAGGTTTTTCAAGGCTTGGTCACATATGACCAATTTTAGTCATACCTGATAGACATCTTGCCCAATATTAAATAAACCTTTCTATATAAAGGAAATAACAGATCAAAACATGACAACAGTATAGATAATTTGTAAAGGGGATGAAACACATAAAAGAAAAAAATTACAAAGGAAGAAATTACAAAGGCAAATTTTGCCCAGTTACATTAATAGTGAATTAAGATGGCATTATGATATACTTCCATATCTGATAAACTATTAGATTTCTAAAAGTCCTTAAGTATTAAATATTTGAAGTTGTAAAAAAACAGTCAGATGGAATGTCTAAACCTTTCAATTAAGGTATAAGTTAACACAAAACCAAAACAACAGAATAAAGTGTTATTCTGTATACTTCATGATAACATGCTTTAGTATAATAAATATCCAATGCCACATTTATTCCCTTTGAAGTAGAAATTCTATTTTTATATCTGAAATGGAAGACTTGTGCAAGAATAACCCCACTGGCATTTTTCCTAACAGAAACCAAAATGAGCAAAGAATCAAGGAAAAAATTACCATTCAGGAAATAATTAATGTTATATTACATGAATATGATAGTAGATATGGTGGTGATAGTAGTGAGATTAATGTTCCCCATGTACAACAAAAAAGAGAGAGAATGGCAGACTTCTAAAGAATATAATAGGAAAGGGGGAAAACCTAGAAGACTAARTTAAGTGTGGTTCAATTTCTATATTAAGCAAAAGCAACTAAAGCCCATAGACATTTGTACAGTAATAGATATATACATATGCAATAAAGTGTGGTTTTCAGAAATAGTACAAGATTACAGCACAAAATACAAGATAGTAATTATCTTTTCTAGGAGCAAAGGAATGAAAAAACATGAACAGCCACAATAATTTTAGTTCTTTGAGAATGTTTTCATGTTCTTTCAAATATGTTCACAAATTTAAATATAAACTTGTATGTATTTGTGTCCATGTGTATAAAACTTACCCATTAATTTTTGTGAGTTATATATAATATACCTTATTACAAAAATATCAGATACGAAACCAAAATGGTGGATTATAGATTTATAGATTATAAAACAATTAACATTTGCAAGTGAATTAGTTAAAATTAATATTCTTTTGTTCCCTAATCCTAACAGGTTTCTTTAAAAATATTTTATATGAATAGATTGAACCTTTAGCATTATCTTCTCTCTTTTTTAAGCCATATAACTTACAATCCAGCACAAAAAAATGTTTACAAGACCAATATGAAAGACAATGTGCTCGATTTCTACCAAATTCTGTTCAGAATTTGCAAACCCCTTCATTCACCTTCCTTAAGTAATATATTGTCTTGTTTGAAAGTTAATCATCTGCACCAGCACAATATTATAAGCTGACTATTTCATTCCCACTTAAAGCCAAAAAGAGTATAATAGGAAGCAGACTATGACCCACAGCAAAGTCAAATGTTTAAACAATTCTTATTTTAATTTTCACAGTTAATCCCCAGAATCGCAGACCATTGAAGTTTTGTGTGCTAAGTTATCCTATATACAATTTTCTGACTCTTTTTTTTAGCCTTGTAAAACTGAGTTCTATGGAGCCATTCATCCTTAAAACATTATTGTTATCAGGGGCATTACCTGTCCTCAATGCCAGGTAGCACTGAGCACACACAACTTATTCCTGTTTTCTTTTGTTTTCACACCACAATAGAAAGAATCATTTAGAAATTTGAAAGAAAGCCTCAGTGCTCTGAACCATCAATTAAGCTACAGTCAAAGAGAACCATTGCCTTCCTTTGTCTGGAGAGGAAGCAGTTTATTTGAATTTTTTCCTCATTCGCTTACCATTCCTGAGTTCTCTTGACTTTGACATAGTGGCTACATTTGTTTTCTGATTTGTTTAGTTTGTTTTGCTGTCAACTAGTCCATTCTCTTCCCACTGGGCTTGTCACTATTTTTTTAGTAAACCTATTTGCAGGGAACGGCTGTGTCACAGGGCTCCTCAAATATCCTAGGGTGCCTTTTTCATATGTATTTGCTAGGGTTCTCCGCTTTAGTGTTCTTTGTTCAGCCTTAATTTAAGAGATGCCAGGGAAGAATAGACACATCGGTGCATTCTGCTGCTTGAGTATGTGATACTGTTAACCACTGAAGGGAAAAGGAAAACATACTTTAGCCATAAAAGCCTGAAATTTAAAACTCCGGCAGTTATAGAATGACTGAACATCAACTGGAGTTGCATGTCTATTTAAAGTTTACCCGCACCCCATACGGTTTTCTGGGAAAGGAGGTGCTATGGAACAGCCTTACCTCTTCTTATTTGACCCTGATGCATAGTTTTCGCAAGGACTGGCAGAATTCTGAAATTTCTTTTAGGGTTTGTTTTCCTATCATCTCCCTTTCCAGCAGGGCTCATACAGGGAGTCCTTACAGACTGCAATTGCCATCTTCGCGATAATAGTAACAACTGTAGTGAGCAGTATTAGCATCATCTAACCTTGAGTGCATGACTCATGAAAGTGGGAGGCACTGTGCAACAGAAAGTCTCTGTATCTAAATAGCCCAGCTTCCCTACCTCATGTTTCCTCTCATGCATATTATCTTTCTTAATATCTCTCTTTCTTTTCCTCATTGTACTCAGTCATTCTACAGTTAAACCTATGATGAACTTGATTTAGATTTGCCAAAGGAGACCATGGTCTGTTTTCATCCTTCCTGTTTGTGAAAGCATGATTACTTGGTGAGAAATCTGACAGGGAGTTGATGTTTAATTTTACGATGCTGATATATGATTGTTACTAAACACTTTAAGTTCCATTCAGACAGAAATATCCAAGAGAAAAGGAAATATGACTTGAATGAAGAAATATGACAAATATCTCCTTTGTTTTTATTGTTTCTATTTCTCTAATAAATAATAACAATAACAATAACAATAATTTAAAGAAAGGAATTTTTGATTTTTTGTTTTTTATTACTTTTATATTTTTACACTCCAGTCATTATTCCCCTCCCAGAATGTAAATAGAGTACTTATAAAAATATACATTTGCTACTCTAGGTATTAAAAATAACACATATCTGCATTTGGCAAAAAAAAAAATTAGTGACATTACATATGTTAACAGGACAATTTGAACACTCTACTACACTCTCTAAAACCTCACAGTGATCTATTTACAGGACTGAAGAGGGACCACTCTGGGAAAGGCTCTTTCAGCATTCATCTATGAAAATATGTAAAAGTTATTTTAACCTGTGGGAGTTATTTGAGTAATTTTTATCCTCTCAGAATCCAGTTGCTTAATGAGGACATTAAAATAACTTCTGAAAGTTGCTTTGAGGATCACATGTTCATATCAATGAAGCATTGGTCACTCCACTCATGAGGTGCATGTTTTTCATTACTATCAGATGGGCACGACCTAACCAATTCTGGCTCCTTGAGATTTTCTATAGCTCTCATCTTCTTGCCTATTCTTTTCTTTCATACAATGCCAGACGATACCTATTTTAAATTCAGGAGTCCATAATTAATTACAGAGAAGATCATAAAGATATCTATTAACTCACACTTGACTAATTTGCATTGTCTCTAACTGAAAAAAAAAAACACACAACAAAGCTAGTTGAAAATGTTTCTGAATTTCAGTATGTGCTAATATTGCTAGCCAGATGCCTTTTCTTACAAAGAATCTGGTTCTTTCCCCCAAAGGCTTTTCAAGGCAAAGTCTATCATACTGGTCAATATTTTTGAGGCTTGGCACTTGCCTTTGTGGGATTAGAAAACTTTTATAGCACAAGGCAAGTAAATTAGTTTATGGAGTCATCTTTCATCATTCAAATCTACAAGTTCCAATGTCCAATGGCTTATAGAATCATAACAAGGTCTTGAGCTGTTAAATAAGTTAGAGCAATACAGGCAAAATGTTTTCATCAGACAAGTGTTGACCTCACAGTGAATTTCAACAACAAAAATCTTTCAATGATTGTTCTCTATAAAGAATATAGCTTTGACAAACAGTATGTTTTACTTCCTGAAACCTTCAACAATAGCTCCCTTATAAATCTTTCTAAATCCTTTGCTTATCTGGTTTATTTTTAGAACACTACTGGTTTTTTTTCCCTGTGAAGATTTATTTCATGTGATACCTATTAAACAGAAGATTTTATTCCTTAATCTATAGTTCACAATCAAGTTCAACATATAATTATCTACCACCATAACAATGAAAACCTAAACTTAACTGAAATTTTCTAAATTTCAAATAACAGTTAGTAAAATATCTAGTATTAAAGATTTGTTTGACTTCATGCCATGTCTGTACACTGACACATTCGTAAGCATTTTCTTTCAGATTCAGTCTCTTCTCTCTAGTCCACTGTTTAGTATCTCTCCACGCAACATGTCACACTGTGTTTGGTCATCTGACAAATACTCTTATCTGGAGAGACACTGAGAAGCACGGGAGCACAGCTTGGTAAAATGCGAAATAGCCTGGTGAAATTATGTGTACCCAACCTCTACAGAGAGATGCTTCCAAGAAGCAGAATCTACTTCTAATAGCAAGGCTTGGTGAGAAAAAAAATGTGGTCGGTCAATAGTCACCTTCATAATCAACACAACTTGCTTCTCCTTGCCATCTGCGTCAAAAGCTTATTCACCAGCCAGCCTTCTTGCTGTCTTTGCTGTAACAGCAGCTTTGAATTGTGGTGAGCCAGGTGGTTGCACTAAGATAATGCCATCGTGTTCACACAACAATAGTAGAATCAGGCATGATAGAAAATTATGGATAGTCCAATTTGTCACAGCTCAGTACAATAGTCCCAAACGGGCACTTAAGCAGCAGGATCGACATAATCAAGATGCTACTTCTTGAGGGGCCAAGTAGGCAGAATTTACTGAATAACATCAACAATTTTTTGTTGTACCTAATTTCATCACAATTGACTAGACTTCAAATACAGTCTGTCATTTAGAAACATGGTGTATATGGTCAAATGTGAAGGCAAGCTCCAAGAAGCAATAATTTTATATTTAAAATACAGGGAATTTCTAAAGCATTGCCTAACCTAGCCTTGTGTGTAAGATAGCACAGTGTTTTCCAGACGTTTTTTTTTTTTTTTCAAAATTCAATGATTTTATTTTTCAACAAGGTTTCTAATAAGGACTTTACAAACATATGAACACAATAATGTGTATAATATAAATATTTGGTCATTTTAAATACAATATATACAACATATTTTAAATACTCATAATAAGGCTTCTGCATTCTATGTGATATTTGAATGTTCTAATACAAGTAGGATGCTAGCAGCACAATCTACATTTTTATAAGATAAGTAAAATCTATACTTTTCTGAGTGTATTTTTTATATAATTTTATTTATTTATTTATTTATTTATTTATTTATTTATTTATTTATTCTACATGAGTACAAGGTGTGTCTCCAGACACACTAGAAGAGGGCATTTGGATCCCATTACAGATGGTTGAGCACCACCACATGATTGCTGGAAACTGAACTCAAGACCTCTAGCAGAGCAGTCAGTGCCCTTATCCACTGAGCCATCTCTCCAGCCCCTCTGAGTGCATTCTTGTTTCTCAAAACTATCCTGAAAATATGTCTGCTAAAGTTAGATATAATATCACAGATATCCTTTTTCTCACCTTTAACATGAAGGCAGTTTTCAGGAGCACATATATCTATCAATAATACATGCATTTCAGTATGTTAACAAGCCTGTCTGATAAGTTTTGAATATGCTATAGTTTGAGAGATGCATTTTATACTGTATTTATATAATTACATAAACAAATACAGGGAATATATAATGTTCTACTTAAATGACCAGAAACACAATTTCTGAAGGATGGCAGGCAGTATTCATGCTAGCTGTGAGTTTCAAGATGTCAGTAAACCATTTGGCACAATAATACCTTAAAAAAAATTCACCTGTAATAATAAGACATGTTCTAAAAATAGTACATCGATGAAGAACTATCTTATTGAAGAAGATAAGGCCATTAAGAATATCTTAGATGAGGTCTCTATGGCCTTTATGAGATACTGCTGTTGAATAAATAATCTTAACTTTAAGATTATTATCAGTTTTTTTTTTCATTTACAGTTATCAAGCATGGATACAACAGTAAATGACAACACTAGCCAATTATGATTTACAGTTGCCATCAGTACAGAACTAGTCAAAATATATCTAGGAGCATTAATTGGTCTTATAATTTAATAAGACAGTCTCATCAGGACTCATGAACACCTGCCAAACTGCTGCCTGTGGCAAGAGCAAAAGTCAACCAGAAATTCCTATTATATTTTTTAGGCTACTTGTTTGCTTAAAGTTATTAAACCCCAAAATATCCCCAGGAAGACTAAATATATTGTAATGGTTAGTTTTAAGGTGGAGAGAATTACCATTCAAACCCCAGTATATAAACAGATATTAATATTAATCCCAATTATTTCCAATTATTCTCCCAAACATAGAAGGTAAAGTGGCAGGTATGGTATCGTTAATACAAATAACATTTTTTTTCCTGAAGCAGAGTTCCTGGGGTATTTGCAACCCACCATCAGTTTGGCCTTTACAACCCATGCCCAAAGCCACAGACTTAGCTTGCTATCTACAGAAATGAGAATAGTCAGATTCAGAGAATGTATGTAAGGTTTCCCCAAAGTTTATAAGGAAATCCATATATAAATACAGAGGTCAAACAATATGAACAGTTAAAAGTTATTTTAACGCCAGGCGTGGTGGCGCACGCCTGTAATCCCAGCACTTGGGAGGCAGAGGCAGGCGGATTTCTTGAGTTCAAGGCCGGCCTGGTCTCCAGAGTTAGTTCCAGGACAGCCAGGGCTACACAGAGAAACCCTGTCTCGAAAAACCAAAAAAAAAAAAGTTATTTTAACATAATCCCAATTCTAATTGCTTATGCTACATATTTGTTTCCAATCTCCCATAAATATTGAGAGGTTACAAGGACATCTTTCTTTTTTTCTTGTTATATTGCAACTTATTTTCTTTCTTAATGCTCCAGAAAATGAGATGATACTCAAGTGGCCAAAAAAGAAAAACCCATTTCATATGTTTGTATTAGTTGACAGATAATAAAAGAAACATAAAAGAAAACATACAGCCAAGGCATATACATGACCAGGTTTAAGTGAGACACTATATATTTGCTAGTAATGAATTCAAAGATTGAGAATATTAACGATGTATTTTGTTTATCAGAGTCTGCAAGTGGACATGAAGTTGCACAAGCCAGAGCGCACTTTATGATGAAGACACTCTTGAGATAGAATTAGAAAGAAAAACCAGTATCCTTTTTCCTTGGAAACTGTATTCTCTCTATGCATTTACATTAAGATATAATAGGAATAGTGAAAGAAAAGATGTTGCCTATTATTGCCTGTTGGTTCTCTCACTAGGCCTTGTTTACAAGAACCTCTATAAGAGTAACATATAAGTAAAAATGAAGGAAACCTCTAATTTTATTGGACTCTTACCTTGCTAGTGAATAACTCTGTGTAACACTCTTCTATCCACACTCCCTCTAAAATAATAGGTACGCTGAACAAAAAAGGAAATGATCATATATTATTCAATTCAAACAACATGGGGCTGCAGGATTTTGATTCTAAAATCATACAAATCATCTCAATGCATGTGTGAGCATGTGTGTGTGCATGTGTGCGTGTGTGTGTATAAACATTTCTATTTGTTATTGATATTCTTATGTAAAATTCTTATGGTGAATATTAGCTATGAGAATGGGAAAAAAAACTTCTAGGAAGAAATAGTGACTCTCTTTAGGGAGCTGACAACATAACCGATTATTGTTTGCACTAAAAGTGCAATTCTAGCTGAGATTTTACTTTTAAATACCTAATAATCCAAATTATCCCAAAGCCGAATTTACTCCCTGGTGGTATGTTAGAAAGCTGTATTCACCAGGGCTATAAGTAAGCTCTATCTCAGCATAGGGGCAATATCTCTTTCTAATTGATTAATTAACATTTTCTGTGGTATGAAGATATATAATCTGGATATTTAAAAATTAAAGGAAAACCATCTTGACTATACTATTTCATCTAACTGAAGCTTGCAATATTTGCCTTCTCATTTCAAAGCTGTTTGTGTGATTATCTATACCATAGGAAGAAAAATTTGTTTATGATTTTGAATGAGGCAATTTAGCAAAGCAGTTTCTATTATCTAGAAGTAACAGTGAAATATCTATTGGGAATTTTTGTAGTTTTGTTTGATAAGTAATATATATTTAGTTTCTGAAATGATTAAATGTAAAGGCTAGATGGAACCTCAGAAAAACGGCTTCAAAATTTGAAATTGTTATTGTTGTAATGCTGTTTTTTTTATACTGGGCCAAATTGTAAATAAAATGTTTCTTGCAAATGACATCCAAGTTACCAAGTACTCCTTAGAAACAAATGCTCTATCTTAAAATGATTTCTAAATTTCAATTCACTTTAAGTATAGAAAACCCTGAATATAGGCAGTCTCAGGCAATGAAGGAGAATGTGATTGGTCTATAAAACCAGCAAGATAGCCAGATCAACCCAGCATTGTCTCCATGTATCTCAGTTGTTTCATGACTATCAATAACTACTAGTCTACTTCAAGATCTCCCTTTTCATTGGATTATATGTTATTATTGTTGTTTTTGCTATCATTTAGATTTTTAAAATATTTTTCATTTGCCTTTGAGAATTTTACATATGAATGCATTATATTTTATCATGTACATTCCCACCCCCCTTCCTCTGACTCCCAGATACACACAACTGGGTCCCTATCCTCATAAACTCTATTTTCTTTTTCAAAATCCATTCAGTCCTGTCTGTGCTGCCTGTGTATTCATGAGTTTAGGGCCACCGACTGGAGCATGGCCAAACTCCCAGGGGCCCCACACTTAAGGAAAACAAGGTCTTCTTTTGAGGGGAGAATCAATGTTTACAGAGAGATACAGCCGCAACAGGTGGCAATGGGGCTGATAAATGACTCCCATCTTTCTGAGTTGGAATGTTGCCATGCTTGCTTGATCTTATATCGGCCTTGTAAAGACAACCACAGAGGCTGTGTGATCATAAGTTCAATGGTCCAGCTATATCCAGAAGACTCTGTTTACCTTCACTGCAATGTCAGTAATTTCAAACCCAGGAAAATAAACGATTCAAAATTTTTATTTTATGCTCTGTGATAGTCTCTTATCATCATAATATTTTAGAAGTCAGAACAAGTTGAAATATACTTATAGGGTGTCGTTGTGTCCTGATAGAATTTTTTTTTAAACATAGAATATTATATAACATATGTCACATCTTATAGATAACTAATTAAAATACAAATTCTAAGATCCAGTGTTGATTCGCTGAATCATATTCTCTCTTACCAGGAAACATGAGACTTTTCCCTCTTAAGTACCTTTACCAATGTGTGAGAAGTAAATTTAAAAAACTTCTAGGCCTTCAGTAAGAAACAAAATGAAGGAAAGCTGTAGTAAGAAACTTGAATGCTGACATTTTACTGACAACTACTGGACAGGTCCCAAGGATAGGACACTTGTACACTCCCAAGGTTATAAAACGTCTCTGGACTTAGATTTTCAAGTGGACCCCTGTGAGAAGCGCACTAGCACAGGCATGTTGGCAGTATGGACTTTGATGGTAAGGTATCCTTACTTAGGATCATCCCCACTGGAAACTCTGTAAGTAGAAGAACCAGAGAGAACCTGACCAGTGTGTCGGATGAAACAAACAGCATAGCCTTATTATAGAGTCAAGGCTAAGAGAGAACAAGGAACAACACAGGAGTCCGACTTGTAAGAGATTTTAAAATTCATAAACCCCCAGGAAGACAGAAATATAAATAAAAGAAGAGCAAAATAAAACCAAGGGAAAATGAATTTTTTCTCATTTTCATGGCAGAGTTCTAGAACCTTAGGCAAATTTCAGTTTATTTAAAACATATTTAAATATTTTTTATAAACAGTTTTTAATAAACATGTCAGAAAAACCAATGTCTTTTTGAATGGGAAAATATTCTTTCTTTCTTATAGAATGAGAATACTCATGTCAATGTGGGCCATTTAGATTTTTTTTATTTTATTGAATATAATCTTCATTACATTTCAAATGGTTAAACCTTTCCCAGGTTCCCCCCTCCCTGAAAATCCCCAACTCCTCCTCCCACCCACTGACTCCAAGTATATGCCCCTCCACTTGACCCACTCCCACCCCCCACCTTGATTTCCCTTTGTTGGGCATCTATTGAGCCATCACTGTATCAAGAACCACTCCTCAATGTTGGCCATTTTTAAGTGATATTTCAATTATGACTCATAGCAAAGTTAGTTTTGAAAGCAAACCCTTTTACCTTTATAAAATAGCTAATTAATTATAAACAGTAGTACATGTAATTAAGAACTTTAGAGAGAAATTAGTTAGCATGATGCCCAAGTAAATACCTCCGGAGGACAATACAGATACTACAAATGCATTAACTCCTGTTGAGGAACTGCATAAGGCTGTTGAGACTGAGAAGTATTTTTTTATTTAGGGATTACCACCCTGACTTGTTATTCAATCTCAGCTAGTAAGCCCTAAACAGACATTTATAATTAATGCTGTGGACCAGCATGATGTTTGTGTGTGTGTGTGTGTGTGTGTGTGTGTGTGTGTATGTATGTATGTATGTATGTATGTATGTATGTATGTATGTATGTTTGACAGAGAGAGAGAGAACAATAATTTGAGAGAGATGAGTGAAAGACAAACATCAGTAATTTGAAAGAGAACAGGAAGGACACAGAGAAGTTTGGACAAGGATGGGTAGAAATGATGTAGATATAATATTCATATATAAATTCCACAAACTAAATAAATAATTTATCATGACTGCAGACAGGAAAAATAGACATAAAATCTATAGAGAAAGTATAGCAAGTTAGGTCTTCAACAGCATCAAGTCTACTTGCTACATCAAGCATAATGGAGTCAGAATGGAAGCCAGTTAGCAGAGAGGAAAACACTTGAGCTGACCATTTGGTGACCGTCAAGAATAACTTAATTTTTTCCCTAATTCTAAAACTTTCTTCCCTAGACTTCACAGCTGCATTCAATATAATTGATCATTTTGCCTTTTTGGAAAACTTTTTTTGTTTTTGTTTTTTGTTTTGTTTTGTTTTTGAAATGATGTTACTTTTATTTTCTTAGAGGTCTGATTCACTGATTATTTTTCTCCATTGCTTTGACACAACTATGAATGGACTCTACGTCTTTGCCCTAACACTTGATTGCTCTTGAAACAACTTCATTTGCATTCATAGCTAATAACTCTGCCACAGCATTTAATGTAGTTATGAAAATCTATAAGCTAGAACAAGGTATTTATTTTTCGCATTTCCTATCTTCCAAATTTGTTCATTTTTAAATACTATACATCCTATAGATGATATCAGCACATATATATGAGTTGAAAGAAAAAGAATTTTATAAGGATGAATTTCTAGACTCTGTTGTTTGCCAAATTCCCACCATACAATCCACAAGGAGATTGCCATCCCTTTCACAACTAAGGCCACATTTCAGGTCTTTGCTGGATTTTTACATCTTCTCTCTCCAAGCTGATGTTAACACCCATGTCAATTCCTAAGCATGACTCCAGTAATATTCTTCTTTCCCTTGACTCCCTAGCATTAGATAGCTAACAGGTAGCCTATGCAGCACATAGTTCTATGTGCTGTGGGTTCCTTAGGATACTTTTATGCATATGGACTCCTTTAAAGGATCCTGAGGAAAGTGCTACTAGGATTCATGAAGAAGCTCACACGTGCATTCATGCAGAAAGTTCTTGTTTCTTTTCTCCTCGAAGCAGGCAGATTGCCTTATTTGAATTGCAAAACAGAGCACTTGCCTGTTTGAAAGTTCCAGAAGAGAGGCACAGCTTACTCTAAAATCCAGTCTGTGCCCTGCTTCACAAAGCTGCACATTGTCTTGCTTTTGCTTAGGAATCATACTACCTTATATTCTTCTTGTCCATTTTTTTGGACTCATTCATACGCATATTTTAATGGTCTATATCAATTCGAATTAATTTATTTTTATTTTTTATATTTTTTCTTTTTTTATTATTTTCTATATTCTTTGTTTACATTCCAAATGATTTTAGCTTTCCCAGTCCCCCCCTTGCCATAAGTCCCATACGCCCTCTTCCCTCCACCTGTTCCCCAATTGACCCCCTCCCACTTCTCTGTCCTGGTAATCCCTTACAATACTGCATCAAGCCTTTCTAGGACTAGGGCCCTCTCCTTCCTTCTTCTTGGGAATCATTTGTTATGTGAGTTGTGTTTTGGGTATTCAGAGCTTCTGGGCTAATATCCACTTATCAGGAACTGCATTCCATGTGTGTTCTTTTGTGAATGAGTTACCTCACTTGGGATGATATTTTCCAGTCCCAACCATTTGCCTAGGAATTTCAAGAATTCATTGTTTTTAATTAGTGATATAAATATATCCATTGTATAAATATACCACATTTTCTGTATCCATTCCTCCACTGAGGGACATCTGGGTTCTTTCCAGCTTCTGGCTATTATAAATAAGGCTGCTAAGAACATAGTGGAGCATGTGTCCTTATTGCATGGTATATGCCCAGGAGTGGTATAGCAGGATCCTCCAGAAGTATCATGCCCAGATTTCTGAGGAACTGCCAGACTGATTTCCAGAGTGGTTGTACCATCTTGCAATCCCACCAGTAGTGGAGGAGTGTTCCTCATTCTCCACATCCTTGCCAACATCTGCTGTCTCCTGAGTTTTTTATCTTAGCCATTCTGACTGATGTGAGGTGAAATCTCAGGGATGTTTTGACTTGTATTTCTCTAATGACTCATGATGTTGAACATTTCTTAAGGTGCTTCTCAGCTATCAGAAGTTCTTCAGGTGAAAATTCTTTGTTTAGCTCTATACCCCATTTTTTGATAGGGTTATTTGGTTCTATGGGGTCTAATTTCTTGAGTTCTTTGTATATATTAGATATTAGCTCTCTGTCAGAGTAGGGTTGGTGAAGATCTTTTCCCAATTTGTTGGTTGCCATTTTGTCCTTTTGACAGTGTCCTTTGCCTTACAGAAACTGTAATTTTATGAGGTCCCATTTGTCTATTCTTGATCTTAGAGCATAAGCTATTGGTGTTGTGTTCAGGAACTTTTCCCCTGTGCTCATGTCCTCAAGGGTCTTCCCCAGTTTCTTTTCTATTAGTTTCAGTGTGACTGGTCTTATGTGGAGGTCCGTGATCCAATTGGAGTTGAGCTTAGTAAAAGGAGATAAGAATGGATCAATTCACATTCTTCTGCATGCTGACCTCCAGTTGAATGAGCACCATTTGTTGAAAAGGCTTTTTTCCACTGGATGTTTTCAGCTCCTTTGTTGAAGATCAAGTGACCATAGGTGTGTGGGTTCATTTTTGGGTCTTCAGTCATATTCCTAGGGACAGTTTTCTATTTTGTCTTTTAGCCATAATGGCCAGAACTAATTAGAGGAACAGGATTTCATGATGACAGACTTTGATACAGAGTTAAGTCTAAAACTATCCATTAAGATTTTAGCACTGTGGGGTTGTCTTGTTCTAGTCCCTACTCTAATCCAGACTATTGCATGGTTCTTCCTTTGATCAAATTTGTCATATGAGATTATCTTCTCTTGTTCTACCAGAAAAAAGTGGGTTGTTCTTTCTAAGCTGCAATACAATCTAGGAGCCATAATTGTAGGAATACTCTGCTGCTGTGCAGTGTCTTCTCTGCCTGCTATTAATTTAAGCATATCTATACAAATTGAACATTTAAAAATATCATTTCAATATATATTTAATGAATGAATGAGTGGACAAATTAATATATGTGAATTAATCAAATAGCCTTTTGTATGCCTTTGTCATGTGTTAAGATCCATGAAAGAAAAGACTAGTTCAGTAATTTGTGGGTGGGTGATTCAGAAATAGAAACTTAGAAATCAATAACCGTGTATGATCTCCATGCCCTAAATTTAAATAATAGCTACTAAAATATGAAATTACCTGCCTAATATTCCTATATTAAGAGACAACAAACATTGTCGATTTTCTACATTTATTATACATCTCTTTATTCCATGACTTTCCTTAGACACATTAAATTTAATGATAAAACAAACCAATGTGTCTTGCTTACATTCTTTTCCATTTGAATGAGTGAAACTGATACCACCATTTAAATAAGCTGAGTATCTTGGATCCGGTCTTCACTCTCATTTAAAATAAAGTACTTCTGTTATTCAAACTTCAAAACAAAAGCCAAATCAGGTCCTTCACTTTCCATAGCTTCTAAATCACATTTTACTTCTTAGTGTAAAGCACTTTGAGTTCTTCCTGCATTCATTTGGTGATTATCTTTGGGTATATTTTTTTTTTTTGCTCATTAATAGATACCAATATGAATGAAAAAGTTATGAAAGTGAAATCTGCACAGATTTTGTGTATAGACTGAGGCCTTTTAGTATATGATGAGTGAAATTTATAATAAGCCATAGAGAAGCATTCTGTGGGTATAAGGTGAATCACTACATGCACTGAAATTAGCAGTAACAACACGTTAGAGTATCCTTTTCCAAGAAAAAAGCTTGTATTTTTTAATAGGTCAATGGCTGTTTTTCTTTCTCTCTCTCTCTCTCTCTCTCTCTCTCTCTCTCTCTCTCTCTCTCTCTCTCTTTCTTTCTTTCTTTCTTTCTTTCATTCTTTCCCTCTCTCTTTCTTTCTTTCTTTTCTTTTAAATCATTTTATTTACATTCCAAATATTTCTGCCTTCCTGGTCTCCTCCTCCCTGAGTTCTTTACACTATTTCCTCAGCAGCATCTCAGATAGTGCTCCCCCACCTGCCACCTCCCACTCCATTACTCACACCCTAGTCTCACCGGTCTTCCTCTTCCCTGGGGCATCAAGTTTCCACTGGATTAAGGGCATCCTCTCCCACTGAGGCAAGACAAGGTAGTTGTTTGCTACATATATGCACTGAGCCATGGACCAGCTCATGTATATGTCTTGGTTGGTAGCTTAGTCTCTGGGATCTCTGAGGGATCCAGGATAGTTGACACTGTTGTTCTTACTATGGGGTTGCAATTCCCCTCAGTTCCTTCATTCCTTCCCCTAAAGTGTTCTTCCTTAAAGAATCCCTGTACTTGCAAGTATCCCTGACACTATTACTGTTGCCATGTTGTGCTTACAGATAGGAGCCTAACATGACTGTCCTCTGAGAGGATCTACCAGCAGTTGCTGACAGATGGAGATATTTACAGCCATCCATTGGACTGAGGTCAGGAACCACTATTAAAAAAAAAGGCTGCTTTTTGTACTTAGACATGAAAACTTGTTACTTACCAAACTAAATAATTTGGTAGGCCAAGTACATGCTGGATAGATAGATAGATAAATAGATAGATAGATAGATGATAGATAGATAAATAGATAGATAGATAGATAGATAGATMKMTMTMTATATAYATAYAYATACATAYATATATATATATATATATATATATATATATATTATAGAATATTGTATGTGCTAACAGGATGCATTGAGATCTGGATAAAATAAACACACACACACACACACACACACACACACACACACATATATATATAGAGAGAGAGACAGACAGACAGACAGAGACAGAGACAGAGACAGAGACAGAGACTATCTTGAAATTTCTAAGTAAAGTTTCACTAAAAACATACAGGCTTACATAAAGTTGAGAAAGTAAGGGGATACTAGGTGAATGGATATGATCAAGTTACATTATAAATGTATTATAATTTTCCAAGAATAAATACAAATAATAGTTTGTATTGTAGTCTGTATGAAAAATGTATATCCTTTAAAAAGTTTAAAATGAAAGAAATATTTTGTCCTACTAAAAAGTAGTTAGTAAAAGTGTATTTCTTTTTACTATATGTACAGCTAGTTGCAGGACAGGGGACAACAGTATTAAACACTGGAAGAGTAAATCTAAGTATGGTTCCAGCGGTTTGACAATCATTGAGAATAAACTATTAAAGCATCTGCATTTTATTTTCCTGACTGTAAAAGAAGATAGAAATACTATATCTTATGGTTGCTTTGAGGAAAATTAAACTGAGTATGAATTTAAAATGTGTCTCTGACAAATAGAACTGAATAATGCTAGCTATTACTATTTTATTTTAGCCAGAGGGAAATTCTGAAGTTATGGTTTAAATGGTTTGTGTCAAGAAAAATGACTTGTAAACTTGTGCAGATCTGCTACTATGTTTTGTAATGATGCTTTGTAATTTGTCATTTGAGGTCAAGTGGTTAAAATATTGAAAGAAAAACTTTGAATTCAAGCGGATGCTTTTGATTCCTACCTTACAAATTGTGTTGGATTCATTTTCAGTTTTGTAAATTTCTCAGTCCTACCCAGAGCCTAAGACTTCACAGATCAAAACTATGTTCTGATCTGAAAGAGAGCAATGATCTCATACAAATAGATCTCTCTGGTTCTGTTTAGGCTGAAATGTTTTAAAGAAAT
>BDUI01000204.1:313362-329327 GCA_002335545.1 Apodemus speciosus
AAAGAATACCCATGGTATGCACTCACTGATAAGTGGATATTAGCCTAGAATCTTGGAACACCAAAGACACAATCCACATACCAAATGATATCCAAGAAGAAGGAAGGAGTGGACCCTGGTTCTGGAAAGGCTCAATGCATCAGTGTAGGAGAATACCAGGACAGGGAAGTGGGAAAGGTTGGATGGGGGAACAAAGGGGGGGGGGAAGGGCATGTTGGATGTTTGGGGGGTGGGGAACCAGGGAAAGGGAAATGAACTGTAAATAAAGAATATATCCAATAAAAAAAAGATAACAAGCGAAACACACTGTCCAAACTCAGTGTCTTCCTGTTATCCCTGCTTACTCTTCACTACAAAGTCATTTTTCCTTGCACTAGATTACCAAGTTTCCAACTGACCCATTATTAATTTAAAATGTTTTCAGTGCTTGCCAAACTCCATTTCCAAGATTCTCTATTTTTCTGTGTTTGGTATCCCCTATTTTCCTGAAGAGAACTTAAATTATTATAGTTCACCCTCAAACTTAATAAAAAAAAAAAAAACAAACTCATTCTAATGTGTGTCCCTGTTGGGAACAGATTGACATGGTTCCTGGCCCTGGGACATGGCCCTGGTATGAACCTCCTACTTGAGTGCCAAAGGCTGCTGTGGGTATAAGGCTTATTTGTGTAATAATGTACTAGCTCACAGTAGAGGACTCCTTTTGAGGAAAATTCTCCCTGTTAAGGTTAATGACTCCATGATAGTTAGAAACAACAGGAGGTCAGGAATTGAGGGTGTGGCTATGTTTCAATAAAATGGTAAATACTGGGACTTTCAACACAGCCCTTAAAGCTATGGGAAAGAGCTCTAAGTACATGAATTTGAAAATCTATAATTTCTCAACTATGAAAAAATTAGGATATAATATGAATTTTATGAGGAGCTTCTTGAACCTAAAGGCACAAAAGCACCTGCACTGTGAGCCAATTTCTTAGAAAATTACTAAGGAAGGAAGTAAAGAGATTTAGGCAGTGATGATTGAAGGACATCCCACCCAGCCAAGAAGAACATAGAAATGACAGATTCCTGAGTTCAGGACCAGCCTAGGACAAAAGAAGGTTAGCTAAGATGTGGTGGAAATGGTAATTTTAGGGTGGTGTCCCACCCAACTAGTTAATGAGTTGTGCTTAACAAAGGCAAACATATCTCCGAATTATTTTTTCAGTGTTAAGAAAAAGATATATGATTGCTGTCTCTTAATAATCAAAATGCTAGGGTCTTCAGATGCTAATTCATAAGATAATCTAAAGGAAAACCTGGATTAAATGACTGGATTAACATGTAAAATAAAATAATGGACCTGTGTTCTTCAGGAAGTGAGCTATCCAGAGAAATTTTGAGGATAAAAAGAGAGAACTGCTTGGAGACCTGACACACACACACACACACACACACACACACACACACACACACATGCCAGCATGACATGGACAGAGAGATCTCTTAGAATAGCAAGCAAGCAGAATTTAGACAGAGAAATCTCCAAAAAGGAAGCAGAACCTAGAAAGCACAGACTGGAAAAGCTGTACCAAGCAGAGCACAGGTCATCAGCCTGAACCACAAATTGACTTGTAGTCATTCTTTCAGTTGCTCCCAGACACCCCTTCTCTCAGAACACCTCTCCAAGCTGAATCTGGTCCTTGGAGTTCTTATATTTTTAATATTGGAGTTACAATGAGAAATAAAAGAATAAAAACATCCTAATTAAGAAATATCACGTAAATGGCACTGGAATGGAAGTGTAAATGACTCTTGGCTAGAAGCAATCACTGAACAGCTGAGAGCTCATAGTATACCAGTGGCCACCTCCCCTACAACAGCAATTGTGCTCACCCTGTCTGCAAATGCCCTCAAATTTCACAGCAAGTTATCAAGCTCCAGGGACTACCCAGGGCCCATTCTCTTTTAGCATATCTTGGAATTTAAAATTCTATTTATAAAGATTGAAGATTCGATGTTTCAATTCTTTTTTGTTTTCCAAATAAAGAATGTGTTAAATAAATACAATCATTGTGAAGTCTTTGGCACTATAAACTAAAAAAGTACTTCCTGCATATGCAACTTCATTCTGTAGTAGAGCGTTAAAGAAAAGAAAGAATTTTTTTCCTCGAAAATAATTAGAAGTTCTTCAAAGTCAAGTAATTGATTTGGAAAATATGGATTCTCAGGGCAGAGAATATATCCCAAGGTTATGAAAATATATAAAGTTAATTTCTAAGTTTTCACTTAAGATGATACCTAGTTGAGCTATAAGGAAGAATTTGACCATTCACAACACAGTTGGACTCTTAAATTTTGTTTGTTGCTTTAAACTGCAATGTTGTTTGTGGTTATGTCTATTTAGATCTTTGTTGGTGAATATCTTTTTGGATTAGATTTCCCCCSTGCATTTTTTAGAGTAAGYTCTGTTAATGTTGCAAGTACTATTTAACAGTAACACCYTGTKCTATATATTTAATGTGTGTATTTATGCACCAAGCTGTGTGAACTCTTTTGCTTTAAACAAATTTTAATGAGTTCTAACTTGCAATGTCTTGCTAATGTGTATATTCTGTGTAGCACAGAGAGCTGTTGATGCTGTACTTATAAGAACTTTATCCAACGATATTTTTAACACATGTTTATAATTACTCACAAGTTCAAATGTGTCTGGAAAAATATAACTTCAAATCACTTTGTTTACACAAGACACATGGGAGTCCTTATGTGCCTTTCTCAGGATGGAACAGACATGTTTTCTGGAAGGAGATGTGTGAAGTGGATATTTTAAAATTAAAAAGCAAACATTCACAGAAAATAAAATGGGTGCACTATTTTGTTATAGCTCACATTGTTTAGAACACAGCTACCTGAGATTACATATAATGCTAAATTAAATAACATGAAGAGCAAAGTGGTAAAAATGTATTATCACACAGAGGACACAAATTAGAATAAAAGGATTCCTACAAAGTTTTTCTAATTAAAATAACCAGGAAAATGAGGATAGGCATAGAGGATCTAATGGGGATTACAAATAACCTACTAGACTCTAACCACACTATCCTCCTATTTTTCTGGAATAATTATTTTAACGTTCATTCCTTCTACCTCAAGCACTCTCCTCTTATATAGCTTACCTGTCAATCCTCTAGGCACTCTTCAATTTTTCCCTTAATAACCATAAAACCTACACACAAAATAAAAGTTCTGTTTTTATGTTTATTGTAAAAGTTAAACTGTGCAGCAAAACCCCAAATATAACAAAAGTTAAACAGGACCTGAAGCCTTATCTGAGAAGACTCTGTCTGCAATGATAATGGTTCATTCAGAAACTCCTCATACTAGATCAGTGTATTGGATATAGTGGCTTCTAACTACACAACTCCAAATCAGACAATATAACACTCCTCCCAAAACTCAGGTAGTATTGTGAAAGAAGGGAAGGCCTGGAGAATGAGAGGGAGTCCTGACAAATGTTCCTTCTGAACATGATGTAGCAGCTACATCTTACTACTCAAAGTTGTCATGGCTCCCTGCAAAAGACCTACACAAGATAAGGCCCATCAACATACAACCATAGGTGGGAAAGAGCTCATCAGTCCAATACTTCTTCCTGCAGAGGAAAAATTAAAATATAACAGAAGGGGTATCATTTTTTTCAGTAGTATAGTCACATTGCCATTATTCAAAAGATATTTCTTCAGCCCATGCTCATGTAAGCAAACTTAATTAAATATAATGGGATCATGAGCACACAGGCAACACACACATACACGAAGGAGAGGTGTGAATTCAGGAAGGGTGTTTACTACTCAGGAAATATTGTGACTATATGTTTAATGAGTCCTAAGAACATTTGGAGTGTACATGTTGAAATGTGTGTGTGAATGCGTATGCACATGTATGTATGGAGTTCAGTACATGTGTGTGCACATGAGTGTTCAGGCCAAAGGTTGGCCTCAGATGTCAAACCACAGAGCATGTCCATTTTCTTTCTGGAGACAATGCCTTTCACTTGCTTGAATTTTGCCAATTCACCTAGTTCATAGACCTGAAGTATCTTCCTAACTTCTTCTTTCCTGTGCTGGAATTTCAAGTATAAGTCACCACACTTGGATTCTTTTTACATGTGTTCTAAAAGTTGAACACAGATTCTTATACCCTTAATGCAAGCATTTTACTGACTGAACTGATTCATCAAGCATAAATCTATATTTTTAGGGGAAAGATATCAAATGATACTTCCTCAATGGAGGAGGTCAACATAAAGGGTCCCTGTAGGTTTTATATGTCCACGAATACTTTATGAATATGTCTCTTGATTGTCTTATTAAGCTTAACCCTTACTCCTAAAATAGGAATAATCATAATTTTTCTCCAACAGTCTTGTATAGGAAATATACATTGCTATAATCCAAATATTATTTCTATTAAATTTAATACTGTTATGAAAATATTGGTACAGATTCACAATCATTTCAAGCCATAATAGTTAGTTATGAAGCATTTCTATAGCAACAGAGAAGACATTTACTTTGCATGAATGTTTCCCCTTACTAATTACTGGCCTAACTAGGAACATACCAGTCTTCCAACAATATGTTCAACTTTATATATCTTCAATTAATATATGCTCATTTTCAAAAAATAATTACATAAACTCATCTCACCTGCAAGACGACTCCTGCACTCATCCTTCAAATTCATTCTGCAGGTCATTCTCCTATAACCACTGAATACTGAGGCAGATAATATGCCAATTCTTCTGCCTGTGAATTCGCAGTGTGCATATGCCTACATTGACACTGAAGGTCTTGACATTGTGGCATACTCTTGCAGATCACTAAGGATTCTGCAAGCTACAAACTGACAGTTGTTTCTATTGCTTGAAGGAAATTTCCTGCCATTTAAATTAGCTTAACAAGTGACACCTTGCTGACATTTCAGCAAACACCGGGGCAGTTACAAATAGAATAAATTCCATTTTGTCTTTAATCTATAAACCAAAGTAACAACCATAAAAGACAATGCTTCAAACGACAGTATACATCTATGGTATTCCTTGCCTAGGTTGTGTGAAGAATGCTATGTAATGTATGGGCATTTATAGCTAATGAATATACACCCATGCACATATATTTATTATCCTGTTTCTATATACACATGAGAAGCTACATGAGCTGAGGTCATTGACATCATTCACTTGTCACTTCACTAACTTCTTTGCAGGAAGAAAGTCTTGCTGTTACTTCTCATTAGCCTCTTCCACACCACACATTTCATTCTAGAAACATTCAAACCTATAAATAAGAAACACTTTTGAATGCTACCTGATTCTCTTTCTGACCCATAATCTCCCATATTTTAACCATTTTCCCTCTTTGCATTCAGAGAGATGTTTCACTGTACACAATTCCAAATCCCTTTTACCTTTTTTGAAATTTAAAAGCACACATTTAAACCTCAGTGTTTTTCAGGATTCTTTTTTGACAGACTCCTTCTTTGATGAAAGAAATGCTTATATGCTGAAGCCTAAATAGGAGAGATGCCTATATTTCAGAAAATGCAGAGCAAAATGTGTTATCTAATATAGATAACATTTCAATGCATGTTGTTAGGAAAATTTTACTGTGGTTTTCTTCCTATTTCTACTTAGAATTTTTGACCATTTCACTGTTTTTTCTATACACTAAATATTGCATTTTAGAACAAAAATAAAAACTCTTAAGAAGACACTACATATATAAAGCCATTAGAATATACATTCACATACTTGATAAAAATATCACATTAATGTAGAGTCATATTCAAGAAATTCTCTTTAAAGAAATTATCTTATGAATCATGATATCATTATGTGATTTCTCATCAGGAAAGAGATTTGTGGATACAACCTAAAGTTCCAAGAAGCTTGGGCTGTAGGAATCAAGAAATAGGAGAACATTCTGTGACTTCAGTACTGGTAAATACATTAAAGAATATATAGTTAGCTTTCATCCAATAAAGTTTCTGTTTTACCAAACCTACTCAATTGGGCTATTTCCATGGAACTTTTTCACATTGAAGTAATGTCTAAGAATCTCCAGGAAAAAAAGAAGGAATAAGACATATCATTCACACTATACTCCTATAGAGGACTGGGTTGAATTTAGTCAGGAAGAAGCCAAAGCCATTTGCCTTTTGACTTAGGTTGTATTTCTTGCATCTGTCTCTTTTGTTTCTAACAAGAATCTGATGGATTGCTCTTGATCACACAAATCTTCTGTGTATAGGAAAGTAAACATTTAGGCCTCACATGAAACATGATTCTCAGCTCAAGGGCAAACATGTATAAAATCACATTTTGCTCCCTTGGAGAACATCTACATCAACAAATATAAAACACAATCTTTTATTGAGCATGAGAATAACATTTAATACCACATTCTTAAATAGAAAGTAACTACGAAGAAGAAAATGTCCCAAATATTACAAATTCAGATTTGTGAAACATTTTTATGAGACACATTTAGGTATCTTATAGTATCATTATTTTACAAGTAGGTATATCTCTACAAGTCTATTTTCTAGCAAGAATATTAGGAGATTCTGAAAAATGTACAAACAATATGCAAATATAATAATTGTCTATTTTCTCTTACAAAACACAATAATTTCTTATTTTTTAAAATAATGATTAGATATTTATTTAAAATCTATGTAATAAATTTACTAGTCTAAGTCCTGTGTTTCCCAAACTCCTTGTTGATACCTCTGAAGCCTTGCAAGAAGAATTATCATCAATAGTCTTACACAGATGACGACAGCATACAAAGTTACTAAAAGGTCAGCTCAACTGTGTCCACTGGTGAAATAATGACAATGTTGCTAAGGAAGTAACCAAGCATATTTTAAAATTAGATTTGAAGCCAGCCTCATGGGTCATAATTAACCTCTAATCCTGTAAATCTGGTCAAAGGCCTATGAATAGGGATGGCATAAGTCATCATGAGATTATTTTGCTTGGTAGCCTATGGTCATGCCCATGTAAAATAATGTTCTTTCCTATAGAGAAATTTTAATCAAGCAAAATGGCTGCTTTTGCAAAGGATCACTACCATAGTCCGTGTAGGTTAGTGTAATCTGGCCGGAATACAGACACACATTTAATGCCAGATGATAGAGGCAAACAGATCTCTGAGTTCAAGTCAGTTCTGTTCAGATAGTTGCATTCAGGGCAGTGCAGTGGAGTCAGTCTGTCAATTGTGAGTTCAGTCAGTTTAGTTGAGTCAATGATTTGAAAGGCAGTTTAATGGGGTAGAGTAGAGTTTGTGGCATTTCTGTTTGTGGGTTCAGAGGCAATTTTTTCAGGGACAGTTTTACAGAGACTTATTGCAGAGAGAACAAGCTAGACAAAGGTGAAGACAGATGAATAAGAAGGATCCAGAAGATTAGAATAGATTGCCAGAGTTAGTTTGAGGCCAAGCAAAGCAATTCAGTGAGAAGCTGAGGGAAGTCAGATTGAATCTGTCAGCTTGGAGAGAAGTTTGGACCAGAATAGCTGGGTTAAACCAGCCAGCCAGAGTTCAGGGGAAAAAAAAAACTAGAAACGATGAGCTTATTCAGTAGTAAGCCTCTGAGATGGCAACTACACCAGGTGAGTAAAATTTACTTTTACAATCTTCATCTTTAGTCAGAGAACATTTTGGCTAGGGCCAGTGAGGATAGTTAGTATCTTCAGTAACAGGACTCTACTATATTCTGGTGTTCAACCAACATGAGTGGCATTCACATATACTAATTTAGAGAAACAGAATTCTGTATCACACGGTTAAAGGGTAAACAATCTCGTTCTTGTTCTTTATGCAAATAGTAGTCTTTTTCATGAAGGTCTATACTTATAAACTGACTACCTCCTAGCCCTAGACTCATGATGCTATCATCTTAGTGGGTTAACTTAAAAGCAAACATTCTTGGAAATATCCTTGTTATTGTGATGAGAATAAGTGAATGCTGAAAGCTCAAGTATAACTGGGACCCATGTGTCATCATTCCCACAGTTCAGAGAAAACTGTGGAAAAGGGAGGGTGGAAGAATAAAATAGGAAGAGAAACAAGAATTATAAATAATGATGCCTTTCTGGTATTAAATGGCTCTTGCATTCTTCAACTCCCACTGTCCACAACATCTGAACAAAGTCTATTTAAAACTGAGTCTGTCACATTTTCATTATGGAAATGGGAGTGGCTCATGAGATGATCACTCCCTGGAAGTCTCTATGCAGTCAATGATTGCTGAGAGAGGGAAAGACATTTATTGGGACACGTAAAACAATAAAAGACATGAAACCATAAAGAGGACTTGATGGAAAAATAAAGGGAAAAGAGTGAAGAGGAAGTGAATATAATCTGAAGTTACTGCATACATAGATGAAAATATCACAATGAGAGGTACTGTTAAATATAAGACAAAAATAAACAATTTAACGCAAAAATGGAAAGTAAGTTGTCAAATGCAAAAAAAATTATTACAATTCTAGTGGTTTAAGAATCATAAAAGCCCTGAAACTTACATAGTTCATATTAAAGTCATATTAAATTGCTAAGCCTCCAGTACTGCAATAAATTTCTACTGTCTACAAAACAGCCGATCTTTAGTATCTTATCAAAGCAGCCCAAATCCATTACATGCCCATATACTGACAGATTAAAATCTCATCACCATAATTGATTAACTAATGTTGTTGTTAGATATTATTTGTTTACTTTTTTGTTAAATTACAATATAATATATTTTAAATATATATTGTGCATTTTATATTAGTCACGTATCTTGTATTTATAAGAGTGGATCCATTATGGCATAGTTACGAATCACACTTGACACTGTGACTTAGAGGATATAATGAACAGTCATTCTAACAGGTATTATGAGTTCAAACTGTCCTGAGCCTTCAAATATATAGTGGATTTAACAGATATAAGTCTTGAGTCTGGAAGCTTATGGTGTTTAATGCAAGTATAATTCTCTCTTTTGTGCTTCTCAATCATTTATGTATTGTTCTTTAATTTGCATTCTGTTCATTAAATAGTTGTATTTTTAAATTTCAGGTAACTATGTATATTGGTCTCCATTTCTGGTTTATATTTCATTTTCTTTCATTCTGTACAAGTTTATGAAGAACAAGGATGTATTTGCCCATCAAGTCCCTGGAGGTAGGCAGAGGGATGTGAGGAAGGAAAACTTTTTCACCATGCTTTAGAATGAGAAGAACGCAGCAGCCGTGTGAGGACTTGGGAGGAGCTGAGGCCTCAGGCCACTGCTACAGGTGGGTAGTCATAGATGTTTGCCAGGGGCTAGATGGGATTAGACACTAAGTTTAGTGCAGGTGGAAGAGACTTAGTTAAGAAATAGCCACAAGAAAGTCCCAAATGCAAGGGACCTAAGAGGTTTCCAGGACCCAATAGGGAGGACATTAGCCAAAATAACCAACAAAAGGAATATAGAACCTGTGGAGACCATATCCAATAGGTAGGCATGACCCCTGATTGAAGGATTGGGCCACCTACCCTTCTCAAAAATATTAATACAGAATTCCTCCTGTCAAAAGGAAATGCATGGACAAAGAGTAGAACAGAGACCATCTGTTCCTCCATCTCTGGATGGAAACGCCATCCAGAGACTGCCCCACCTCGGGATCCATCCCATCTGACATACCAAACCCAGACACTATCGCTAATACCAAGAAGCAATTGCTGACAGGAGCCTGGTATGGCTGTCCCCTGAGAGGCTCTGCCAGAGCCTGACCAATACAGATGCAGATGCACACAGCCAAACATTGGACTGAGCATGGGGACCGAAATGGAGAAAATGGAGAAATGGACTGAAGGAGCTGAAAAGGTTTGTAACCTCAATAGAAAGAAAAACCAAATCAACCAACCAGACTCCCCTAAAGCTCCCAGGGTCTAAATCACCAGCAAAAGAGTATACATAGAGAGCCCATGGATCCATCTGGATATGGAGAAGAGGATTACCTTACCTGACATCACTGAGAGAGGAACCCCTCAGTCTTGTGAAGGCTTAATGAATCAAGGTAGGGGAATGCTAGGGCACAGAGGCAGGAATGGGTGGACAGGTGACAGAACACACTCATAGAGATAGGGGATGGGGGAAGCAGGTGTGGAGAAGAAACTGGGAAGAAGGAAAACATTTGAAAATCAAATAAATAAAATAACCAATGAAAAGGACAAAAACTTGGAAAAAGAAAGAAAGAAATGAAATTGATAAGGGTATTCTTCCACAGAAGGGAGATAGTAGTGCCCAACAATTGTGCCAAAAAGGCAAATTGTAAAGGAACACTGTGTGTGTGTGTGTGTGTGTGTGTGTGTGTGTGTGTGTGTGTGTGTCTTTTATCTGTGGATTAAAGGGAAGCCAGGTGGGGGCAGGTAATATTGTCCACTTCCCTAAGCAAAGGTAGGTAGAAGAAAAGGGAAACTGGGAGGGTTTATTAGCATGTCTGATCTCAGAGCATTAGGTGGTAGCTTAAAACTACACACATGGGTGAGATTAGTGGGAATAAAAAGGGTTATATTATTATATATTATTATAGATTAATTTTAGAACATAAAAATAAGCTTATTGTTGAATACATTACTTATATTTGGGTTAGAAATGATGTGTGATTATGGTAAACAAAATGTCAAAAGATGAAGATTGAACAGCCTAAATTTATTTTTCTTCATCCTTATATAAAACAACTCTGCAAATTACTAAACTATGGTGCAAGTGGCATTGCTATGCTGTCAGCAGCCCATATTTCTTCACCACTCTGCCTACTATACTAACATGTGGGTATTATTAATTCATCTTCAAGAATGCCTTCCAGCCTTGAGGATGACTACTAAATTTCTAGCTACAGATGTCTGATTTAGATAACTGAAAGGGGGAATGAAAAAAAGCAAGAAAGATGTGTTTGCCTGGATCAGATATTTGAAGAGTCTTCCTAGAATTCCTGTATTTAAGGAGACAGAAAGAGCAGATTGACTCTTTTCCTCTCACTATTAAAAATTGACTTGGATCTTCTCACTGCCTGGGATACAGGCTAAGGCATATAATGGTTTAGGTCAACTTCTTGAAAGCAAAATACATTCGTTGTCATGAGCGTTTTAATATGAAAACAATGTAGAGATAGAAAGCACAGCGACAGGGTAATAGCAATCTTACTATTCATTAATATTGGCTAACTTATAAAAGTTTTTAATTCCAGGGGTCTGCTGCTCATTAAATGAATATTATGTTTAACTTTTCTATATTTTAATGAACTCTTTTCAAGTTAAAAAGTCAGAATGTCCCTTCTCCTTATTGTGATTTACTTTATTATAAGTTCTAAACTTCATAACAGCTTATTTCTCTTCACTAGGAATTTACTTCAAATACAGTCATATGAGATACTTTTATGCATTTATTCTGTTTCTTTCACAGAAACTCAATTTTGCTTGAATGTACTGTTATCAACCCAGCTTTATTTTATTACTTAATAAATTATTCTTTAATATCTTCTTTTTGACATTTTCTAAGTCATTTTGCTTGTGTGTTATCTCAATATAGTATGCTTGGTTCACATTTAACTTTCCATTGATTCTGAGGTATACAACAAAATTTAAATATTACCAAGATGTTTCAAAAACATATTTAGCATCCATTATTAGATTCACATATTATTCAATATGTTTTAAGTTGAAAAACTGGAAAACATTTCTCTGTTCAATTCTTTTCAATGTATGTATGTTGCTTAATAAGCATATTKTATGAGTTTTTCTCATGTCTAACAATTATTCAGAAAAAGAAGCTGTGATTTGACAGAAATCAAGGAGGAAGGGTATGTGGGAGAGATTGAAGGAATCAAAAGGAAGCAATAAATGGTATAATTATCTTTTAATTTATTTTTCTTATAAAGGACAACTTTTTGGGATATTTTCTTTATTTGCATTTCAAATGTTATCCTCTTTCTCAGTTTTCCCCTAGAAACTCCCTATGACATCCCCTTCCCCCTGCTTCTATGAGTCTATTCCCCCATCCTCCCACCCATTCCTGCCTCCCAACTCTCGCATTCACCTACACTGGGGCATTGAGCCTTCACAAGACCAAGGGCCTCTTCTCCCATTAATGCCCAACAAAGCCATCCTCTGCTACATATGTGGCTAAAGCCATGGGTCCCTCTATGTGTACTCCTTGGTTGGTGGGTTAGTCCCTGGAAGCTCTGGGGTGTCTGATTGGCTGATGTTCTTACTGTGGGGTCGCAAATCCCTTCATCTCCTTCAGTCCTTCCTCTAACTCCTCCATTGGGGATCTTGTGCTCAGTCCAATGGTTAGCTGAGAGCATCTGCCTCTGTATTTGTCAGGCACTGACAGAGCCTTTCAGGAGACAGCTATATCAGGCTCCTGTCAGGATGCACTTCTTGGCATCCACAATAGTGTCTGCATTTGATGATTGTATATGGGATGGATCCCTGGGAGAGGCAGTCTCTGAATGGCCTTTCCATCAGTCTCTGCTCCACACTTTGTCTCCACATTTGATCAATATTTTAATTTCAAAAATTATAAAAACTAATATTTTTCCAATCCTGTTATTAATTGATGCTTGTTTCCTTATCAAAAATCTAGCTGAATACTTTCCCTTTTATCCATCAATTTACTTATTCACCTTACATCCCAATTGCTGCTCCTTCTCCCAGATACCTGATCCCTGGACACTGTCTGTCCCACATACCTCCCTCTCTTTCTCCTCTGAGTATTCCTCTACCCTGGCATATCAGGGCTAGATGCATCTTTTGCCACTCAGACCAGAAAAGACATCCCAGTTAGTGGGATGGATTTGACAGACAGGCATCAGCTTTAGACACAGCTCTGCTCTACAGTTGTTGATGGACCCACATGGAGACAGAACTGCACATCTGCCACATGTGTGCAGGGTCCCGAGGTCCAGACCTTGTATGCTCTTTGGTTGATGGTTCAGTCTCTGGGATCTACCAAGGGTCCAGGTTAGTTTAACTCTGTTGGTCTTTCTGTGGAGATCCTATCCCATACAGGGCCTTATATTCCTCCCACACACTCTTCCATAAGACTCTCTAAGCTCAGTCCAATATTTGGCCATGAGTCTCTAAATCTGTTTTAGTAAGCTGTTGGGTAGAGCCTCTCAGATGAAAGTAATGGTAGGCTCCTATCTACCATGATAACATAATTTCATTAATACTGTCAGAGATTTGTGCTTGCTAATGAGTTGGGTCTCAAGTTGAGTACATTGTTGGTTGGCCATTCTCTCAGTCTCTGCTCCATCTTTGTTCCTGCATTTCTTGTAGACAGGACACATTTGGGGTTGAAAGTTTTATGGATGGGTTTATATCCTTATTCCTCCACTGAGGGTCCTGTTTGGCTACAGGAGGTGGCCACTTAAGGTTCCCTATCCACATTGCTAGAATTGCTCTGAGTCTCAGAAGAGTCATCCCCACAGACTCCTGGGAGCCTCCTTAATTGCGAATCTCTTGCATGTCCTCGAGATGACCCCTACCATGACCATGTCCCACCAGCTGCAGATTTCTATTCATTTTCCTAGTTCTCTGATCATCTTTCCTGACTTTCCCCACACCAGATCTTAAAGTCTAATCCCACTCCCCTCTTTATCCCCTTTCCTATCATGTTTCTTTCTCCATTTGCCTCCTTAGGATTCTAAGTGATATTAAAGCATCCTCCCATTGGTGCTTCCTTCTTGTCTAGCTTATTTTGGTCAGTGGAGTGTAGCATGTTTATCCTATACTTTATTGTAGCCACTTATAAATAGGTACATAATATGCATCTCCTTTTGGATCTTGTTCAGGATAAAGGGATAAATGGTATAATTATATTTTAATTTCAAAAATTATAAAAATTAATATTTTTCCAATCCTGTTTTAAATAGATGCTTCTGGTTTAACCCTAAACCAGAAAGGTATGTGTCCTGGGAATTTCTCCAGTATTGCAGGCTCTCATATTCCATTTATCAGAGTCTTAGAAGCCTCTCCTCACATATTAGTTCTTTTGGTGAACTTGTCAACTTTTGTCATTTGCTTATTACTGAAACTAGATGGTGAACAGCTTAAGAGAAGCAATCATGACAATTTTGCAGAATGGATGCAGCCCTTAGCCTGGCAATTTCAATGTTTCATCAAACATGACTTAATCGACAAAAAAGAACAAAAAAAAGACAGAATCTATGTGATTAACATCAAATTTTATTGTCACTTTAGAATCAAAGCTCATAAAGACTGAGAGAAAAAAAGGCACACTGAACTTGTAAAAATGTGCCCAATTCTGATAGAATCTAAAAGTAAGGATAGCAAACACAGATTTCATTTTTCTTCAACCACACACAATATTTGAAAAAGCATAAAGAGCTTGGCAAACATGTTTTGATTCAACAGATGCATAGCTTCTAAAGATCTGCTGATTAAAAAAATTAACATAATGAAATATGCATTCTATCTTGATTTTTGCATTTTCTTGCAGGTGATGAGAGAATTTTATGTCCCTTCTAGTCTCTTCAGGTGTTTCCAAAATAAAGATTGCTGTCTTAATATATTCTTGTTCCCGGCAAGGAACATAGTAGACTGGGTCAGAGTCTGTTTTATGTTATTAAAGTGGGGATCTAGCTTTCATTTAAATATGGTAATCGTCATGAAATCAGAGAGTAGACACTTCAAGTTACAGTTCTTCAGGCCACCAACAAACATTCTCTCTCAGAGAATCCTACTACTACCACCACAAAAATATTTTAAAGTTTAAAGGTTACATAATGAAATTGTGATGTGACTTTTGCTGTTGAAGTTATCATATGCTAGGATTATTTAAATTAGCTTGACTTTTCATTATATGATCAAAGTACATAAATTAATAACACATTATATTTGATTTTTTAATAATACACTATTTGGTTATTAAAAGGTAAGATTCAATTTTTATATTTTATTTAATGAATAGAGTTATCAATTGATTTGATGAATTATTGGATAGAAACGTGGGCTAAATTACATGGATAATGAATTTATATACATTCTCATAAAACTATGCCTAAATAATTTCAATATCATATTCTTGATCTAACTTAAAAATAGAAAAGAAAACAGGTGAGAAATTAATCATATAAAATAAGCAAAGAGGTTAGACCCAATGACATATCCAATGTGACTAAAGGTGTTTGAGAAAAAAGAATAACTGATTCTGGGGCAGTTTCTTTTTTTTAATCAATATTGAAACATGTAAGGATTTCAAAGTCAATTTGGAATCTAGTGAATATTTTAAATAAAGATGTAGCAACTCAGTATTATGTAAAGTTCGTATAAAATTACTTAAATTCAATCTAGGCTCCAGCAGTCCAGCCAGGGAAGTTCTGGTCCTGCAGGGAATCCGCAGTTAGACAGAGCCCTAAGACCTGCCACAATCTTGGAGCTGGTGCCCTGACCAGGTCACCATAGAGAACCAACAGAGGAGCCCAGGTCACCATAGAGAACCAACAGACGAGCCCAGATCAGTGGAAATAAAGAATTGATTCTTAAGAGCTGGCATCTAGGCAGGCAAGGAGGAGACATCAGGAGGCCAGATGTGTACCCAGGAGCAAGCCAGAGGAGAATTGGGTCCTGCCCAGCAGAGATGAGGAGGTAATTTGGAGCCCAGTAGCAGAAACCTTCCAGTTTCTGCCTTGGGAGCACAGACACCCTCTGTGACAGAAGCGCCTAACATCAGGCTCACAGGAAATTCAAACACAAACCAGTAACAACAAGACCAGGTAACGCCAGAGATAAACAGATGGCAAAAGGCAAACTTAGGAATGTTACGAACAGAAATCAAGGCAATATGGCAACATCTGAACCCAATTCTCCAAACACAGAAAGTCCTGGATACCCCAACACACCAGAAAAACAAGATTTGGA
>BDUI01000204.1:333447-344658 GCA_002335545.1 Apodemus speciosus
ATATACACAATGGAGTACTATTCAGCCATTAGAAACAATGAATTCATGAAATTCTTAGAGAAATGGATGGAGCTGGAGAACATCATACTAAGTGATGTAACCCAATCTCAAAAGAATACCCATGGTATGCACTCACTGAGAAGTGTATATTAGCTTAGAATCTTGGAATACCAAAGACAAAATCCACATACCAAATGATGTCCGAGAAGAAAGAAGGTGTTGACTCTTTTTCTGGAAAGGCTCAATGCATCAGTATAAGGGAATACCAGAACAGGGAAGTGGGAAAGGCTGGTTGGGGGAACAGGGGGAGGGAAAAGGGTATATGGGACCTTTACAGGGCAGAGAACCAGGAAAAGGAGATGAAATATAAATAATCAATATATCCAATAAAAAAAATAAGAAAATTGTAAAAAAATGTCAAACTATATTAATTTGTTCATCAGTCTAGATTAAGTTAGGGTTTAGATTATTCACCTGACTACCACATTATTAACAATGATTAACTAATTTGATTTAAAAATTCATTTCTTTTAAATTTGGTGGAGAATATGTCTAAAATCCAGCAGATGGATTTATATTGTTGTAATATAACAAGGCCTAAAATGAAAAACTAATAGCATAAACCCAAACTTCACACTTGTGGAATTGTAATCACAGCAAAAATATGAAATTATCTGGTAAAAAATGCTATAACTCTGAAAGATGATACAATTACTGTTTTTGTCAAATAACAACTAAAATCAGAGTTATATGTTCCATAATAAATGCAGAACATTAAATTCAACATATCAGTTTAATGAAATGAATGAATTCTAGTGAAAGGAAAAATAGAGTATTTCAATGTGTATTCAGTGCAGAAGAAGAGAATCTATCAAAGAAGATAATATTTGAAACATTTATGAAATTGTTTATATGATTCGTCTCTGTAGCATGAGGTCAATTTTGTTCACCTTTTTGCCTTAGTAGTCTATTTGCAAGGCAGAAAAAAATAATTTTAAATTTCAAATACCCTAGGGTTTACACTGTGTTGGCAATCTATTAAAAGACCAAGTCCAAGCCACTTTGTTGTTAGGACAACACTGCCCACAGAAGATGGTTGGGTATGCTTCCTGCTTTCTGGCTTCATAAGCCTGGAAACAAAAATACAGAAAAAGCTGGAAAGAGACCAAATAATGCAATCTGCTTTGTTATATCTTTTCTTTTCTTTTCTTTTCTTTCTTTTCTTTTCTTTTATTGGATATATTCTTTATTTATATTTCATTTTCCTTTTCTGGTTTCCCCCCCCCAATGTCCCATATGTCTTTTTCCCTCCCCCTGTTCCCCTATTCACCCCTCCCCACTTCCCTGTTTGGGTATTCCCCTTCACTGCTGCATTGGGCCATTCCAGAACCTGGGTCCACTCTTTCCTTCTTGTTGGACAGCATTTGGTAGGTGGATTGTGTCTTTGGTGTTCCAAGATTCTAGGCTAATATCCACTTATCAGTGAGTGCATGCCTTGGGTGTTCTTTTGAGACTNCTGAAGTTTTTGTCATACAGATCTTTCACTTGTTTGGTTAGAGTCACACCAAGATACTTTATATTGTTTGTGGCTATTATGAAGGGTGTCATCTCCCAAATTTCCATCTCAGCCTGCTTGTCCTTTGAGTATAGGAAAGCTACTGATTTACTCAAGTTGATTTTATAGCTGGCCACTTTGCTGAAGTTGTTTATCAACTGTAGGAGTTCTCAGGTGGAGTTTTTTGGGTCACTTATGTTATATCTCTTGTATGTAAACCTACAGTCATGGAGTGTTTTTTTGTATTATTTATTTATTTATAGCCATCTTTTTACTGAAAGATGATCAAAAGCTTCTTAGTAGGGTTTCTCAAGAGAATATTTGCATTCACACTTTTGTAAATGTCTGAAACCACAAAATGATCTATTGGTGTTCAAGCTTTACCAAAGTGTCAATTTTTAAAGAATAAAATTAAAATGTATCTACACTAAATCATAACATCCCTATTACATATCTGAGCTGGTCTGCCTGCATTTCTTCATGTTTTATCAAACAATAGACAAAAGTAATTAAACCCCAGGAGTTTCTGATGGGTAGCTGGACTATGAAACCATGCTGTGTACTGACTAACTCTGCTAGAAAAAAATCCAAACAAACAAACAAACAAACCAAAAACCAAAAAACTTTGTAGAAGAGGTGACTCCAGAACAGCCGAGCCATTTAGGGTGATATAAAATGAAGCAGTGCTAGTAAGTGTGAGCCTGCGCTCATCACACATTCTCAAAGCCAAGTGGGAAACAGCAACAAACCATAATGACATGATACATTTTGATGCCAGCAGTCTTAGTGACACTTAAGTTAATATGCATCTTAAGGGACTAAGTCTCTAAAAGTAATCATACATTGCAAAGACATCCTAACGTATATTTTATATACACTGTGAAACACTTGCTAATTATGTGGGAATATATCTAGCCTGAAGAGAGTAGAGTAGTAGTAATAATCTTCTTAAACTAAACTCGATAACAGATTGGGCAACTACATAGAACTGAATATCTCAATGTCTGTTTCTTGACAGAAAGTCCTGAGGTGTTTAGCTGGTGGGAAACCAGAACACATGTAGGGAAACTTTCATTATAAAACCTTAGTACTTTTGAACTACACCAGACATTGAGTTAATCTAACCCCAGTGTAAGCTTCCTGAAGTACTTCGAACTGAGGGATCCAGAGTCAATGCACATTCTTCTGAACTCATTGTTACACATTGGCTCTCATAGAATGAGTCATGAGAACTCAAGCTGATTCACCAAAAAACTAAAGCAGACACTCAAGGAACACAACAGACTGTGTCATAGTCTGGTTCAAAGCTCACTATGCTTCTAGAACACATATTATCAAGTAATAAACTTTCTGCTAAGTGGAGAAAGGAAAAAAGTCACGTAACTGTTGTAAAATGTTTTTGCATTGTTTTTTTTATTGGATATATTCTTTATTTACAGTTCATTTCCCCTTTTCCTGGTTTCCCCGCCTGCCCTTTTGCATTGTTTTATTGCTTCCATTTCTACCAAAGCCACTGTTACAGAGTACCACTTTTTTGTGTGATAGGTCAGGAGGCATGAAATTGGTAGGGGTCCCATTTCAGTCCTTGTATTAGCAAAAAAATTATGATTAGCATGCATTCTAATAACTCTTCCAAGTGGAATATATTAAAAATATAAAGTACAAGAAAGTCACTATGAACTCAAATTATAGACATTTTAGATGGTGAACTATTATAATTAATAGAACATGCTGTAAGCCACTTGACCAAAGAAAGTAACTAACTAGGCCAGAAAATAACTGAGGAAAAAACATATAAAAATAGTAGGTGAAAAATAATGAAAATATTCTAGTAACAAGACACTGACTGAAATCCTATACAAATTTAAAAGGATACTGGAGGTATGTGTTTTGAGCTGATATTATGAAGCATTCCACAATGGTACATGAGCACTGGCTTAAGGGAAAAAATAAAATAAATGTCTCTGAGTACAAAAGATAGATTAATTCATAATCATCACTGGTTAAAATCAAAATATTTCCATTGTAAGCATTTTCCACAGGTGTTCTAAAGTGTATAGTCATAGATGTGGCTTCATACACAATAGAAATTCCATGAAAAATATGTCAGTGACAAATGAGAAGTGAGAGCTACTTCTGTGTATAATGAAGACTACTGAACTGTTTAATTATGGACAGGATGTGCCTTGTTCAGTGTGTGTCTGACCAGAGAAGAGAGGATTTTCAAAAGCACTAAAGTTAAAAATAATTTTAAGATCAAAGTAACTGATTTCAAAGACTATGGGATAAGCAATGACAGCCATTTTAATTAACATCAAACAACAAGAGTAAGCAACCTTGCCAGCCTTCCAGGATCTGTTTCTGTCTAGCACTACACAGATCATTCCTCAGCCTGTTTTGATCTGATAAATGAGATATGGATAAATAATCATAGAAATTTTCAACTCTATTCTATTTAAAAAAAAAAAAAAGCTTGCACAGTATGAGAAAGCCTTAGTTCAAGTGCTCACAACAAGAGGTGATGGGGCTATGAGAGGTTTTAGCCTAGATCCATCTCACCCTTCAAATATACTACCTACAAGAAGCCGTGAAACGAGAATACATCCACAGCTTCCAAGTAATGCCTATAGCTCTTGCATCCGACCATAATGTTGTTTTTAATCCACTGTTGTACAAAACACTAGGTTTGTCTTACACTATAATATAATTCTAAAAGCACAGCTGCCAAATACATTGAGTACTATCAAGTATTACTTGTAAAATTACAATTGTGAAACCTGGGACACCAATCCTTAGACCCATATGTGCTATCCCTTAGGAGGTAAATGGACAGGCCCTAAAGGTAGAAGCGACCATGAACTTAGCCAGTCAAATACTATTATCCCAAGTAGAGGTGGAAACAGAAAACATACAGGTCTTCTGTCTGCTCTACTGCTGTTTACACATTTGACCTTCTGCTTACTAGCCAGCCTCACATGCAAGTTTGTCCAGTCAGTCACATGTAAGAGGGGATTGGGATGTATGGCTAATTAAGCTGGAAATCAAATGAGTGAAAAAACCATATGTATACATACGACTCAGGCCACAGAGCTAAAAGATGGAGTTAGTTAAGGAATGTCAATAATGTGAGCTAAGAAGTGAATTCTTTTGCTCACTATCCATAATGGCTCACAAGTACAGTGCTAGCTCATGTTGCTGGACAGAGAAAGAAAACAACCATCCACAGTGTACCTTCTATATGGCAGGAAATAAATAAATAATAAAAAAAGGAGACAAGGTAAGATATGTCTAACATTTCCATTGGTGTTTCAGAGGCTAAATTTATTAACAAGACTGTATGAATTAAAAATATATACAAATTTTTACACCTTTATTTGCATGTATATGTACATATGATATATATTATATGAAGATCTATAAAGTATTAGGAAATCAAAGTAACTTTGGTGTAAAGATTTTATTTATTTTTAATTAAAGTATTTATTATGAAACCTCAAAGAATATTTCAAATTTTGTTTTGTAAAAGTAAAAATACTTTTTACCTTAATGGTTAATGGTAAGGCCAATTTGACTGGATTAAGAGACAATCAGATGGCTGATAAAAGACTATATCTGGGTATGTCCATGGAGATTGATTCTAGAAAAGATTGACCTTAGAATCAATCTACAGATTTAAGAATGACTCATGGTCCGTGTAAGCAGCATGTACTCTACAGAGGGACAGGTCAACAAAGTTAGAGGAAAAGCGTGCACGTTCTTCTCTGGAGTAGTGATTTCAGTTTCTAAAGCCTTTGGGTAACAGAAGTCACCTTATTCTCGGTCCTTTGATGGCAGACTGGAGTTGTATCTTCATATGCTCTCTCTGTGAATGTAGGACTCATGCTAAGACATGCCCTGATTTCCCTTCCTTGGCTGCTTGCAAACTGCATGGCTGTATTAATCATGAGATAAAGATATTCTTTGTCTTTTGTTTCGGGATGCCTGCTTATAACTATGGTTAATTTCCCTAAGAACAATCAGCAGTCTTGTGGATGATTCCTATTGCTTCCAACAAGGAAAGACTTGAATCATGAGATACAGAGGTAAACATAATTAATTTTGGTTTCATTAGCTCTGTTCTGAGAGTCATCAGAGTAAACAGTTTCAGGTACACACATGAGAATCTGAATTTTATGAAATTGCATATTAGCTTAACAATAGCTAACTTTCTTTGGCCTAATGTGTGATGTTAGGTGTATTTCATAAACTTTATTCTGTTCATTTTCAAAATTAAATGGCAACATATGATAAAGTTTTCCTCAATCTGTGGATGAAATTTGTCTTTTAACAATGTAGTCAAGTCTTCTTTATCCAAAATAGCTGAGCCCAATCCAAATGTATACAATGACCATCTAGATGACTAAATGACTTGTTCTCCATCATTGGTTAGAGACATTTCCACCTGTAATTCATTGTGTAGTTACATAAATTGTGGTGAAATGCAACTTTCTGCATTTAAACAGCATTAGAAAAAATGCCATGTAGCAAAAAAATCATCCCAATGGGCTTGAAGTCCTTGGAATTCTGTAATTGTCCATCTGCCCCTGTGGCTCAAATACAAAATGTGTCTGTCTGCATGTAAGTGTAGAAATGTTAGCTCAACACATTAGGTCCCTAGAAGATAAGAAATATTGACGTCAGAATTGTTGTCAAATAGAATTTCAAGGTCACACGTCATCAGAGAGAGCGAAAGTTTCATTTATAAGGGAAAATCATTTACTCACTGTCATACAAGTCTTTAAACATAGAGGTAAGTATGTGCTCATTTACATGTTTGTGTCTTGACTTTCTACATCCAGTTCACTATTCATTGAACTATTGCATCCAACGGGAAACCTGTTCATTGCAGTCACTACTCTACCAATTGTTTCCTTTCTGTTACTGAAACAAAGACAAACTAGTGAGAAAGGGGATGTCCTGGTGTCCCTCGCCTGTCAGCATCCACCCTCTTCCTTATTGGGCTGCCCCATCGTGCCTTGATGTGATGGTATGTGCCTGGGATTATTATAGCTTGATGTGCCATGTTTGGTTCATGTACCTCTGAGGCCTACTGTTTCCTGAAGAAAAACAGGGTGGGGATGGATCTAGGAGGACAGAGAGATCAGGGGAGAGAAGCGGGGAGGATCAGGAGAAGAACGTGCTGTTGGGATGTAAAGTGTGAGGAAAGAATAGAAAATGAAATTAAAGTTAAAATTAAATACAAAAGAAAAGTGATATCTTCACCAATCTGTTTAGGTCTTTTCTTTATATCCCAATAGATGTAATGTATATCCTTCCCCAAAAGGGTGCTGTCACTGTACCTATGAGTCCCTATTTTTTTTTTTACAAAGAAAATCTCCAAAGAGTTTTAGAAGGTTGAAAATACAACTATTCGATTGATAACAATACAGAAACAAGCAAACAATTCTAAGGTTTCAATAATGATTGCTAGTTTGGTTCCACCCTGTATAATCCTTTCTTGTAGGTGTGGCCAGACAGAACACACTCATTTCACTCTACCAATGTAGGTTTGATAAGCAGAGGATGTTTTGCAGAAATAATCAAGATTCCAAAATTAATTGTATACCGGAAATTATGATTCTTCAGATGGAATCTACCCAATAAAAGGAACACTTAAAAAAGACAAGGCTTTTCTTGGAAGAAGACATTCTTGAGGCTTGACAGACATTCTGTTGTTGAATTAGATAAACAAGTGTCATTGTTGTAAAGGCCCATGGGAGAGTCTGATACCAAGTATTTGAGACTGTCTTCTAGGAGCCAAGAATGCTTTTCAGCTAACAGCTAGCGAGAAGAGGTCTCAGTCACACAGCTACTAGAAAATGGACTCCACTAACAAGTCTGAAAACAAAACAGCAAGCAGCCAGGACATGCAAGGCTCCAATATTATTCGAGATGGTGGCCTGTTCAATGTCTTTGAAACCTGAACAGAGAAAAATAATGCCTGTAAAGACTTCTGACCTAGGGAACAGTAAGACACTAAGTGTTTGGTTTTATTCTATTAACATTGTGACAATTTGTTTCCCAGCAATAAAAAAGCCAATATATTATAGATCTCTTTCCTCTCTGTCTCAGAAAATCCATCCAATCTTCCTGAATAAAGTTTAGGTGGCATAATAAAGTGTAGTCTGTCTCTTCAGTTTTAAAGGAAATGAATGTGCCTTAATGAACCAAATCCTTTATATTCCATAGCTGTGATAACAATACTTGCAACCATTCATAACTCCAATCAATATTTTGGTACTTAATATGTTGGTGTAAAATTAAGGGTCACTCAAACAGGCCCTATTACAGTCCTCTGATGGCCTGAAAATATTCATAATATTTTCAGTGAATATCTCTTGGTGTGCAGGTGCACACTGATAGCATTTGACCATATGTCTTCAGTCACTATAGTGCCACAATTACCTACCATATAGTAAAAACATATTTTTAAGACACAGTAGAAGTTGAATACAGCACAAATCTACATTTAGTGAATATGTCACACTGTTATACATCCAAAACCAATCCATCTTTCCAAAGACATTTTGTAGAAGAATATAGAAACATGATATACTACCTCACTGTGGAATATCTCTTACATCAAAATGTGAGATTAAAGATGCTCTCTCTACTCAGTTTATAAGAAAGGAGCTTCCTGTATGGTCCATAAGTGTGAAACGAGGATTTTAATGTTGTGTATAGTTTCTGTATTGATATTATGCTAAGATGTACTTAACAGTAGAATTAAAACAATGACGAGACATGTCCCAACCTGAATTTTATTCTATAGCTTTGTATGTTAACTGACTGCTTTCACTAGAGACAGTGTTAGTATGAGCTACAGATAGAATGCAATCTTAGACAATAATAAATGGATTAGCATTTTGGTTATGGTTTTCAGTATATTAAGATCAAGGGATCAACGTGATGAACAGATGGAATTATCTGGGACTCTCTGTCAGCATGTCCATAGAAGCCCAGTTCTTGTAGAGTGGTTCCCACATGAAGGAGTCATGGTAACAGGGGTAAAGACTACATATATGCACATTAGTATATTCTGGTAGCAAGAAGAGAATGGATACTGTCACTGCAGAAAATACAATCCAAAAACTATAGCCTGCTAATAGTGGTAGACACAGTATTATGCATCTCTATCGCTGTGGCGAATAACCAAGGGAGAAGCAGCCACAGGAGCCTCTGTACATTCCCTGATGCCTCTATGCCTGTTGACACAGAAAGAGAGCAATCACAGTGTTTGTGATCTGATAGATTAAATGCTCCAAATGTGAAATTCATCCCTCTATTTTTCTCGAGCAGCAAAAATATTGCCAACATTAAGGACAAAGGAGACATAATGACAATTATGGTCCAAGAACATCATAAACAGCAGAGACTTTATTTTATTTACTCCCTATGCAAAACCTTGACTGTACAGAAAATAGCAGACATGTTTACTAAGTAGAGCATTAAGGGTCTGAGCAGTGACAGAGGCAGGTAGAGTGTGGACATCCTATGAGTGCATTTTCTTCTCCTCCTGTCTTAGCTCTAGCTTCAAGCATACTAGAAGTGCCACACAGTTTCATGCAAAACTGACATTCTGACATCATTTCCCCAAAATTGCCTTTCCAGGTTCTTTTATATTTCCATCATAGATTCTTCTGAGTCTAAAATTCTAGCAGACTGGATCTAAAATTCTGGCAGACTGGGCCAGAATGAGGGATAATCAATCTGTGGAAATTCTCATCCTACCCAGGGTGCTGGCTAGTGAAAAGATGTTGCAAGTCCTAGACAATTCTAAGAATTAATTTACCTGCCTTTTAATATCTTCATAAAGTTCAGTTCCTTTTAACAACAACCTTAATAATATATAATGCAGCCCCTGAGTCATTTCCCCTTATGTGCTTATATATGAAAACAAAGAACACAACCCATTGTCTCAAAATGCACTGTTAGAAATTCAACTAAGACACTATGCTTAATGGAACACTCCTAGTTATCAATGATTCCATGCATATTTATCAATCATATTATTTGTATTATTGAGCCAGTATCATATAAATGTATATCATTTCTCTAAATATCAAGATTGCTAATGTTTTAAATCACAGATTATATTAAAATTTATGCTAAAATACATCTGTCCATTAGAAGTGTTAAAGTATACAATTATCCATCTGCTGGGCTGACATTTGTCAACCTGACATTTAATACTGTCACGAACAGGCAAACAGGCCGATAGAGTCATATCAGAGGAAGGTGTCTCCAGGTGGAAACTTTTTAATTAAAGTTTGATTTAATGAAAATTATGAATCGCGAAACAACTGCTTCATATCTAATATGTAGGTTATAAATAAAACCATAAAGCCCTAAAATGAGAGTTTTCAATCATCTGCATCTTTGTAATAATGTGCAGGAACAGGTTTCAGATTCATTCATTATAAATAATATTCTTTCTAAATGATTCCCTTTTGTAATTTCTAAACAGGCCAATTTTCATTTGTGGGATACAGATGTCTTTTGTCATTGATGTTATCTTTGATTTTAGATTCTTCACCTTTATTTTCAATATAGCACTATTACAAAGAATTTTGGCTAAAAGCTGGGTGGTGGTGGCACACGCCTGTAATCCCAGCACTCTGTGAGGCAGAGGCAGGTAGATTTCTGAGTTTGAGGCCAGCTTGGTCTACAGGGTGAGTTCCAGGACAGCCAGGGCTGTACAGAGAAACCCTGTCTTGAAAAAAAACAAATCCAAATAAATAAATAAATAAATAAATAAATAAATAAATAAATACCCCAAAATAAAAAAAAGGAATTTTGGCTAACATTCTGTGAGCTCACACCATATAAGTACATTAGATGTTTCCATATTGAATTAACATATTTACATGATAATTTGTTGTCTTTTTAAGAAAATAACTTTCAGAAGCAATCAAATCCCTCATTCTTTGTCATTTGTGTAGAATACAAGTGTTAAGGCCCATCAGTCTGATTCTAAGTAATATATCCCTAACAGCTGTGCTAGACTTATGGCTGATTATATGTTAAATTCTTTTTAGATATTTTTGTTCAACATTTGATATGTTTGCTAATATTGTCTCTGTAGTACAAATAACACATAAATGTCATTTTTGAAGATTATAAGGTTTTATGATATACTTTATAGCAGTTTCCATGTATTAAGGTATCATGAAATTACATCTTTATAATCCAACTTCTAAAAGAATATTCCTTACTCTTAACATCTATCATCTACAAAATTATTGATTAGGTAAAAAAAATCAAATTTTCACACATAATTCAATCAAAAGTTTCAAAATAATACGACAGTTTGACTGCGAAAGAATATTCAACTAAAACCATATTCAAGACCTTATATATTATCTTTTGGATCTTTACAAATACTTTCAATAAAAACAATAGTATCTTAGGTATGAACAAAAGTTTTGAACACAGATCTCATCTCTGTGTTTGTAGAAGTGTCATATTAGACAATTAGGATCTGTGGTTTGGTCTATTTTGTTCACTCAAAAAACTGGAGGTCAACATGCAGAAGAATGAGAATTGATCCATTCTTATTTCCTTGTAGTAAGCTCAACTCCAAGTGGATCAAGGACCTCCACATAAAACCAGACACA
>BDUI01000205.1:76501-87259 GCA_002335545.1 Apodemus speciosus
CAGCTTCCGGCTCCTGATGTGGGCTTTCGGCTACTCAATGGTCTTACCATATGGAACCATAAGCCCAAATGAACTCTTTCTTCTTAAGTTGCTTTGGGTCATGGTGCTTTATCACTAAAACAGAAAAGTAACGGATGCACAAATTAGCCATGCTTGTCACCAACACTCACAGAGGCTAGGTCCTGGGGCCCCAGTCTCTGTATAGATCCTGGCATATTGAAGTGTCCGATAGTTGTTTTCTGAATGAAAAGGATCAAATGACSCTTCTGAGCAGATRTGACGGTGCCTGAGACAAGGCTGTGYGAATGCCTGGACCTTCCTAGCAGACTGTGTGTCTGTCACTGACAAAGACAGCACAGAAGGCATCACATGCGGGAAAGAATGAGGGATACTTTAAAGAAGTCTTTAACAGAGTTTTACTTGGGATTAAGTCAGTGACTCCAACTGACCCAAACTGACCCAGATATCAAATGGTATTAAAAATATCATTGTTGATCAACTAATATCCAAGTGTTGTATTTAACATGCATGGTGGTTATTCAGTTTAGAAGACTGCTTTCAGTCTCTGAATTTGCTGCTTTTAGCAAATGATTCATATATATTATCTGGTTCAGAGGCATGGAAGGGCACGTGTTTTAGATTACAGCTATACATTGGCTTAGGTTGTGAAAGTTGATTGCTTTCTCTCTCTCTCTCTCTCTCTCTCTCTCTCTCTCTCTCTCTCTCTTTCTCTCTCTTTCTTTCTCTCTCCTTACCCCCCCCTTTTCCTCACTGTATAGCTCTGGCTGTCTTGGGACTCACTATGTAGACCAGGCTGATTTTAAACTCAGAGATCCACTGCTTCCGTTTCCCTAGGGCCAAGATGAAGGTGTGTTCTCTTAAAGACAGGTTAAACACAGTTTGAATACACAATAGAGTRTTCATTTTTAAGTGACCTCAGGGTGTTTATTAACTATGGCTGTGAGATTCAGCAAAAGTTCCAGTCTCTTAGAGTATAAGAGATATCTCCATGATATTGCATTGCCTTATATATCAAATTCTTGGAGCTAGGCATGGTGGCATATGTCTGTAATTTCAGTACTAAGGAGGATGAGGCGGGAAGATCAGTCAGTGTAAGGCCAGCATGAGCTACACGAAGCCTTGAAGGGAGAAGAGAGGTGAGGGGAGGAGAGAAGGGACGTGGGTAAGGGTGAAAGAAAGCAAGTCAATACTTTGTTGTCTCTGCACGACAAGACCCCCATCTCAAACAAGTGAAAGGTGAGGGCCAACTCTCAATTCCACATACATACAAAGACACACACACATACATACACATATATACACACATATACATACATACACACACGATTAGCATCACTTTTCAGGTAACTGGTATTTATGGTGCCTTGCAGAATGTTACTCATTCCCCAACATTAAAATTTACACACCTTGGGATGGAAGAGATGCGTCTGAAGTTAGAAGCAACAACCCAACATTCACACTGTTACTTCATAACAATCAGTAACTCCAGTTACAGGGACTTCAATGCCCTCTTCTGGCCTCTTTAGGCACTGTGTGCACACAGTACACAAACATTCATGCAGACAAAACACTCATATACATAAAGTAAAAAATAAAGGGAAAAATTGCCACATGCTCAAATCCATCCTACAACATAATAGACACTAATAAGCTATCTTCCTACTGAGGTTACTTGAAATATAATAGTCTAACTCGTCATTCCTCCAGGGGAGATGGTTTCAAAAAGAAGTCTTTGAGAGTCAAAGATTATGGTAAGATAGCAGAAAATAATAAGAATGTCCCCTATGAATAGTTGGTTCATTAATTCCCTCTGCAGTGGCACGTGCTTTTAMTCAGGCACTTAGTAAGTACTCCCTGAGCACACATTGCATGCTAGGCCTTGGGTTAGAGACTAAAGATGTAATGATAAGAAAACAGATTTTCTTTCTTTGTTTATTTTCTGAGTTGTTGGGGATCATGTGAGACCCAAGGCCTCATATGTCCTAAGCAAGTGACTTATTTCTGAGTTGTATCCTGTCTTAGGGTTTTACTGCTGTGAACAGACACCATGACCAAGGCAAGTCTTATAAAAGACAACATTTATTTGGGGCTGGCTTATAGGCTCAGAGGTTTAGTCCAGTATCATCAAGGTGGGAGCATGGCAGCGTCCAGGCAGGCGTGGTGCAGGCAGAGCTGAGAGTTCTACATTTTCTTCTGAAGGCTGCTAGCAGAGTACTGGCTTCCAGGCAGTAGAATGAGGGTCTTAAAGCCCATGCCCACAGTGACACACCTACTCCAACAAGGCCATATCTACTCCAACAGGGCCACAACTTTTAATAGGTCCACTCCATGGGCAGAGCATATATAAATCATCACACACCCCTAGCTCAAAAGCAATTCTTAAAAAGATATAATTCAGCCAGGCCTAGTGGTGCCCACCTTTAATCCCAGCACTCAGGAGGTAGAAGCAGGTAGGTCTCTGTGAGTTTGAGGCCAGCCTGGTCTACAAATCTAGGCCAGCCAGAGCTGTTACACAGGAAAAACCCTGTCTTGAAAAACCAATATGTAATTCAATGCAGCAGCAACAAMAAAAAAATACAGAGTCCCTTGTATTAGCCCTAACAAGGATGTACATTCCATTAGGGAGAATATGATACAAACTTACAGAAAGAGATTAAAAGCTTAGACAGTGGAAAGCTGGGCCACCATTGAAGATAAGGACTCAGTGTTACAAATTGTCAATTACTTTAAGATTAGAAAAAAGAAGTAGGGGTGTGGGCTGTAGCTCAACAGCAGAGYGCCTGCTCAGCACACACAAGATCCTAGGTTCAATCCYCAGAGCCCACCAGAAGAAGAGGAAAAAAGTCTGAAAGGACATATTCTGCTATGGCATTGGTAATAGCAACATATTTTCACATTTTTTTTTACTTTCATTTATTTATGTCCTCCTACTTTTAAATAATGTGCTTTTAAATTTTGAAATAAAAATACTTAATAAATATCAAACAACCTCAAATTTATGCCTAGATTCAAGTTGGTTGTCATTAAATTCAAATAGGCTTTTTCGTGGAACTTAGCTTATTCCTGGAAGGGCCAGAGCAAAGGGCCTACACAAGAAGAAGGAGGAGAGACATCAACGTCTGCCGTAGAATGAAATAAGTCAGACTTTCTATTTTTTGTCAAAAGTGTAAAAAAAAAAAAAAGCAAAGAATCTATTTAAAAAAGACTGATGCAAAATAAGATCAAAATTAATGTTGTAGAAAGTATTTGTAGGCCAATTGTGAAAAGATAATTCTATTCAATAATTGATTATCAGAATGGGAAAAATTAACTTTCATTCCAACTTTATACCATATATAGATATCAACTATGGGTATGTTTTAGATTTGTCTCAGTTGTTTGTGCAGTTATAACAATTGCATACATAAGTCATATACTCTTGTACCAAGGGATCTACATTAGAATGTTGTACTGGCTGGTTTTGTGTGTCTACTTAACACAGGCTGGAGTTATCGAAGAGAAAGGGGCTTCAGTTGGGGGAAGTGCCTCCATGAGATCCAGCTGTGGGGCATTTTCTCAATTAGGGATCAAGGGGTGAGGGCCCATTGTGGGTGGTGCCATCCCTGGGCTGGTAGTCTTGGGTTCTATCAGAGAGGAGACTGAGCAAGCCAGGGGAAGCAAGCCAGCAAGAAACATCCTTCCATGGGCTCTGCATCAGCTCTTGCTTCCTGACCTGCTTGAGTTTCAGTCCTGACCTCCTTTGGTGATGAACAGAAATGTGGAAGTGTAAGCTGGATAAACCCTTTCCTCCCCAACTTGCTTCTTGGTCTGATGTTTGTGCAGCAATAGAAACCCTGACTAAGACAAATGTCCACAGCAATATTAGTTCTAAATATTAAATAGCTAGAAGGGATCCGAAAGTCCTTCAGCTATAGAATGGTTACCCAGTTCATGTAGGGAACTATTATACAGAACTGAGTATGAACTATATAGCTATATGTTTGAACTCCTATAGGGAATGAGCCCCAGAGGCAGGTCACAGAAGCATATATTACGTAATTTCATTCATATAAACGTCAACAGGCCTAAGAAATCAAGATGTATTTGCTAGTTGTCCTCCACTTGTCTCTCCAGACTCACTCCATATTCCTTTGGTTCCAGGGAGGCAGAGATTTCCATCAACAGCCTCCTCTGATTTCTGACTCTGGTTAGGTTTGTCTCGTGGGAAGGACCCAGGAAGGCTGAAGGACTCAAGGATGGCAGGGCTGGCTGGTTTTCTCCGATGCTGCCTTGCTGCAGTGTGGCTCTTCCCTTCCCTGAGTCTCAGCTCCTATCAGCTGTCCCTCCTACCACAACCCGCGGTGCCTCTGATTTCCAGTAATCACTTCCTCCCCCTCCTTCCCCTTAAAACTAGAGATAAGAACACTGTTATCAGCTCCAGAAAAACAATTTATTCTTATGATCTTATCATGCCCTGCTGGCACTCTTGTAAATAGTTTCTTTAACTCTGCTAAAATTATCCTAATTTGAATGTATCATCTGTCTCCTGCCAGGATCCTGACTAATACAATGTTGTTTAGGAGTACATAGATCATATAAAGAAAAGCAAGAAAATTATTATTATAAAATCAGGGTACGAACTGACTCTGTGGGGAGGGAAATATACAGAAAAACAAGTCCCGTGGGAGACTCCATTTGTATGGTAATATCCTATTTTTCACCAACGCTATTTATAGAAACATATTTATTTTATGATCACTCRTTATGAGTTTTTCCCCCTRAGACAGGGTCTCGTGTAGCTTAGGCTAGCCTAAACTCCCTATGTTGCTGAGGCTTGCCTTGAGCTCCTTACCTGTCTTTACATTCCTAGTGCTGGGTTTACAAGTATGTGGTACTCTGATCTGCTCATTGTTATTTTTTTAACATGACCTCATATTTTGTAGACTTTTATGTTTTACAATAAATGTTTTAAATAAGAGGCTGGGAATGTAGCTCAGTTGCTAGAGTGTGTACCTAGTGATAGGTTCTCTCTTCACCACCTGTGAAATGGGTCAATTCAAGCCAGATTAGGTTATATAAAGGCAAGTTTACTGGGAAGCTGCTCTTCAGGAAGCCAAGTTCACTAGGACCAAGGCCAGGCAGTCACCAGGGGGAAAGAGGGAGGGGGAGGGGAGGGAGAAAGAGAGAAAGGGGCTGTGTGCAGAGAGAGAGAGAGAGAGAAGAGGAATAGAGAAGAGAAGGAGAGGGGGGAGGGAGAGAGGAAGGGGGATAGTGAGAAAGAGAAAGGCTCCAGAGAGGAACCAAAATATCTGGATTATATAGGGAAAAGCCTCTGGGGCAAAGGCAGCCACTGGGCTGGACTTCAGGGTTGGGGGCAGGACATACCAAGTAGGGACTGAGGGATGCTGGGAGAACCTGGAGGCCAGGGTCCAAAACCAAATACCTAGAATGTATGAAACCCCGGGTTTGGAACTCAGAATTCTATAAGCTAGGAGGTGGAGGCTGAAAAACTGGAGGCCAGCCTCAGCTCTTTAGGGAGCTTGAGGCAAGCCTGGGATACACRGGACCCTGTTTCAAAAAAGGAAAAAAAGGGGAGGAGGTACCAACTAGCAATTTTCCATAAACACCTGCCCATGAAAAGTTCAGCCTCATACCAGAATGGGTGGTTAGAGATATAATTCAGTAATCTATTGAATATGTGGTAAGAGTGGGTTCAGTTTCTAGTGCCAGAATTGTCTGTCTGTTCTCGTAAGGACACTACTGGTCATAAAGGATGGGAACCTCATCCTTATGACCGTGTTTACCTTGATTGTGTCATCAAAGGTCCTACCTCCCACTATAGTCATTTGGGGCTTAGGACGTGTACACNAGACAGGGTCTCGTGTAGCTTAGGCTAGCCTAAACTCCCTATGTTGCTGAGGCTTGCCTTGAGCTCCTTACCTGTCTTTACATTCCTAGTGCTGGGTTTACAAGTATGTGGTACTCTGATCTGCTCATTGTTATTTTTTTAACATGACCTCATATTTTGTAGACTTTTATGTTTTACAATAAATGTTTTAAATAAGAGGCTGGGAATGTAGCTCAGTTGCTAGAGTGTGTACCTAGTGATAGGTTCTCTCTTCACCACCTGTGAAATGGGTCAATTCAAGCCAGATTAGGTTATATAAAGGCAAGTTTACTGGGAAGCTGCTCTTCAGGAAGCCAAGTTCACTAGGACCAAGGCCAGGCAGTCACCAGGGGGAAAGAGGGAGGGGGAGGGGAGGGAGAAAGAGAGAAAGGGGCTGTGTGCAGAGAGAGAGAGAGAGAGAAGAGGAATAGAGAAGAGAAGGAGAGGGGGGAGGGAGAGAGGAAGGGGGATAGTGAGAAAGAGAAAGGCTCCAGAGAGGAACCAAAATATCTGGATTATATAGGGAAAAGCCTCTGGGGCAAAGGCAGCCACTGGGCTGGACTTCAGGGTTGGGGGCAGGACATACCAAGTAGGGACTGAGGGATGCTGGGAGAACCTGGAGGCCAGGGTCCAAAACCAAATACCTAGAATGTATGAAACCCCGGGTTTGGAACTCAGAATTCTATAAGCTAGGAGGTGGAGGCTGAAAAACTGGAGGCCAGCCTCAGCTCTTTAGGGAGCTTGAGGCAAGCCTGGGATACACRGGACCCTGTTTCAAAAAAGGAAAAAAAGGGGAGGAGGTACCAACTAGCAATTTTCCATAAACACCTGCCCATGAAAAGTTCAGCCTCATACCAGAATGGGTGGTTAGAGATATAATTCAGTAATCTATTGAATATGTGGTAAGAGTGGGTTCAGTTTCTAGTGCCAGAATTGTCTGTCTGTTCTCGTAAGGACACTACTGGTCATAAAGGATGGGAACCTCATCCTTATGACCGTGTTTACCTTGATTGTGTCATCAAAGGTCCTACCTCCCACTATAGTCATTTGGGGCTTAGGACGTGTACACWTGGATTTGGTGGGTGGTACAGCTCAGTCCATAACAGGGTCACACATCCCTTGATTCTTACTGCCTCAGACTTAATGAGTCATCACAATGGAACCRGTAAACAAGCCCCAGGTCTTGATCAGCAAGAAAATAAAGRCCACATCAGCTGGCTGAGATTCAATAATACAGAGACTGAGTATTCTCCCAGTGGAAACTCTTCAGGCAGGTTTCTCAGAGTGCTCAAAAAAGTGGTCCCTTTCAAGGAACCACACGAAACAATTAAAACTGTTCGTAAAACATTGTTTTGACTGTTCCGTGTTTTACCCATTTGTTGACAGAAATTCAAGGGCAACTGTCCCTGTGTATGCTGGGAAGCTTCTACTAACTCGACACAAACCAGAGTCACCTGGGAAATGGAACCCCAATTGGAATATTATACCCATTGGATTGGCCTGTAGGGGTATTTCTTGATTAATTACTAGTTTGGGAGGGCCTAGCCCTCTGAGTAGTGCTACCCACGGGTAGGTAGGTGGTCTTGTGTTGTATAAGAATATGCTGCAAACTGAGCAAGGCAAGGGGAGCACCCCAGCAATCTTTTTTGTTGTTAGGTTTTTTGTTTTGTTTTGTTTTGTTTTTTCAAGACAGGGTTTCTCTGTGTAGCCCTGGCTGTCCTGGAACTCACTCTGTAGAGCAGTCTTCCTCCATGGTCTCCGCTTCGGCTCACGCTTTCAGGTCCCTGCCTTGGCTCTCCTTGATGACTTGTAAACACGTATTTAGTTTCCTTGTAAACAGTTAAGCTAAATAAACCCATTTCTCCCCTTTCCTTACAACAGAAACCAAAGGAGAATACAGTGAAAACAAAATATTATGGTTCAAAGGAATATTAAAGTTAATACAGGTGAGGTAGGGAACGRCAAGGGTGAGAAATAAGGGGCTTCCAGCTAGGTGTGAGACAGAAGAGCTGACCAGGTAAGAGGATTGTTCCACCTATCTTGGCAGGCTCCAACTGGCTCCCAAGACAGCCCCCCTTCTTGTAGCCCAAGTACACATGCAAGGCATCACAGTCCTTGTGTGTATGATTTTATCTATTATAGTTAATCACCACTAAATTGCAAGGACAGCTTCCAAGAAAGCTTCCACCCATTCCAGGAAGGAGATTGTTCCTGTCTGAATAGGCAGAGAGTTAAGGAAGGCAGGAGGTAACCAAGGTAAACCGTGATTACATCTTGCTGACATGTCTGCTAACAGGAATGTCCCCTTGTTGTTGCATATCCTTGAAGATAGTTGGGTTCTTCTCACAGAAACTAAGATCCCACGTGTACTCTAAAGATGGGTCTGAATCCTCAAAAGACCTAGGGTCATTATTCTATCACTTTCATTATGGTTTTGACAGCCACACCTCCTTGGTAGGACTCATGGTGGAAAATATCCAAAAGGAAAAACAGGTCTACCATGATTTGGGACAGAATAGGCATCACCTTACTGCATGAATATGCTACCCACCTCGTAAATATTTATATAATCTCTTTAAAATCCACAGTGCAGAAGCCACCCTGATGCTTCTCCCTGTGGGCTGCCCACTTTGGTCCTCTTTGTAGAGCCTGGTTTGCCTAGCATTACAGACTAAATTTATGCTTCTTTCTTAAACAGATACCTGCTGTGATGGCTAAATAAATCTCTGTTCAAACTGTGTCTCTTGACTGAATGAAGCCCTTCAAGAAGAGAAGAATCAGAAACACACCCACCTCACACAACACCCCAAATAAAACCCCAACACTGCTATACTCTACGTTTATAGTGCCTAAACCATGTAAAGTCTCAGTGTCATAAACACCAGAAGCTCACAATCCGTAGCATCAGGAATCAGAATCAGGACATTAGTGACCTCAGCCCTCGGGGTTGCTGAGATGTCATCAGCTTGTTAAAGACCCTGTTTTTCATGAACATCATTCCTTTGGGGAAGCAGTGCTGAGAGAACTGCTTTCCTCAGAGCCAAAGGAAGAGGTACCACTTCAAAAGCTAAGAGGGTTTCTAAGGAGATGCTTGTGAACATAGACTTGATGGATGGGAAGTGTTGATGGATGGGAAGAAGTGAATAGGAGAAATAAGAAGCATTTCCAGCTGAGAAGACATGCAGGTGAGTGAGAATCGGAATGTTAATCTGGGGCATTGATCCCAGAGGGAACTTCTGAATGGTTTAGACAATGACCCAGATCAGATGATGAGCATGGGAAACTGGGCTGTGTGACCAGTTCTACGGACATAGGAAAAGGCCCCTTCCCAAAGTCAAAGACAGGGTTGCAATGTCAAGTAATCACTGACATTCCTCAGAACACAGCCTTCCAAAGCTACATTTATTGTAAACTATCTTCCCAATAGTTTCTTATGCCTTCTAAAGCTGAAGACCTATTCCTTGGCTTGTTTTGGGTAAGTCTGAGCACTAGACAACTTCCCACACACTTAAAAAAAAAAAAGATATAATGAGTGTGTGGCACCGTCCACATTCTTAGCACTATGGAGAGAGCATGTGCTAAGCACTCACTGTGAGCCAGGCAGTGTTATCACACTTAGTTCTCATAAGATTAGGTTGYCCTTAATTTACACAATAACAAATTTAGATTTGTGGAGAATGTTGGTCTCATGGCACTAAAGCCAGGATTTGAACTCAGTGTTTCTGACTCCATAGCCTCCTCTACTGTGCAAGGTTGTCAATGTACTGTGGGTGTGTTCATCTATTGGTTCAAAGATATTTGCTAAGCACATAGTACACATTAGGCTTTGTGAATAAATAAGAAAGGTGATCAATAAAACAGTAGAGTAATTTGTTTGTTTGTTTGTTTTGAGATATAGTTTCTCCATGTAGCCCTGGTTGGTCTGGCACTTGCTCTGTTGTTCCAGGCTGGTGTCAGACTCAGATCTGCGGCTTCTGCCTCCTGAGTGCTGGGATTAAAGGTGTGCACTGACACCACTCGCTCCCCAGAGTAATTTTCTAATGTAAGTTTTATCAGGGTAGATTGATACGAAACTCAGGGCATAATTTCCTAGGAAAATCTATCTATCCTTCCTATCTATCTATCTATCTATCTATCTATCTATCTATCTATCTATCTATCTATGGAACAAGATTTCCTATAGCTTGAGTTGGCCTTGAACTTCTGATCCTCCTGTTTCTTCCTCTTGAGTTCTAGGATTGCAAATATATGCTACTACACCTAGTTTCATAGGACTGAGTTATTTAGTCATTCAACAAATATTAAGCTCAGTGTGTGCTGTATCAGGTAGTAACTAAGGATAACAATTCTGATCCTGCCAGGGGAAAGAGAAGAACCAATAAATCCAGAACCAGAGTTTAAGATATACCATAAAGATAACAGAAATCATGTGGATACCAATGGGGAGAAGGTTGGTTTGCTTTCAGGGTAGATCAATACTCAATATTATACTGGAATTACCAATTTCTTAAGACTCTTTACCCTCTATTCAGTTGATATTGTTACAGTATATTGTTACAGAATATAGAGGATGGCAAATTGGCAGCAAGTTCCTAAACTCTAACAAGTACTCCCAAGGCCCTCTGGGTGGATTTATTAATTACTATTGATGTAGCATATTTATTTATTAACCATCTACTCTGTGCTAGGCACAGGCATCTATTAAGTGATCTTATCGAATTATTATATCAACTCCATGGAGAAAGWGTTTTTGGTCCCTCCGTATAGATGAGGCAGCTGAAATCCAGAGAGACAAGGTGACTTAAAGTCACCTGGTAAGTTCCACCCAATAAGGGTCCATCTCATTCCCAAATCTGTGTTCAAAACCTGGT
>BDUI01000205.1:127698-146542 GCA_002335545.1 Apodemus speciosus
ACCTTCTTCTCAGCACCTCATGGTACCTTCTCCAAAATTGACCATATAATCAGTCATGAAAGAGGCCTCAACAGATACAAGAAGACTGACATAATCCCATGCATACTATCAGATCACCACGGACCAAGGCAATAAAAACAACAGAAAGCCCACATACACATGGAAGCTGAACAATATTCTACTCAATGATAACTTGGTCAATGAAGAAATAAAGAAAGAAATTAAAGACTTTAGAATTTAATGAAAATGAAGGCACAACATACCCAAACTTATGGGACACAATGAAMGCAGTGCTAAGAGGAAAACTCAGCTCTGAGTGCCTCCAAAAGGAAACTGGAAAAAGCATACAGTAGCAGTTTGACAGCACACCTGAAAGCTCTGGGATAAAAAAGAAGCAAGTGTGCCCAGGAGGAGTAGAAGGCCGGAAAGAGTCACACTCAGGGCTGAAATCAACTAAGTAGGAACAAAAWTAACTATATAAAGATGAACCAAACCAGGAGCTGTTTCTTTGAGAAATTCAACAAGATAGATAAACCCTTAGCCARACTAAGCAGAGGGCACAGAGACAGTACCCAAATTAACAAAATCAGAAATGAAAAGGGAGATATAACAACAGAAACTGAGGAAATTCAAAAAAACATCAGATCCTACTACAAAAGCCTATACTCAATACAACTGGAGAATCTGGAATGAAATGGACAATTTTCTAAACAGATACCAAAGATAAATCAGAATTAGATAAACCATCTAAACAGTCCCATAACGCCTAAAGAAATAGAAGCAGATATTAAAACCAAGGACCAGATGGTTTTAGTGCAGAATTCTATCAGACCTTCAAAGAAAAGCTAATACCAATACTCTTCAAACTATTCCACAAAATAGGAACAGAAGGAACACTGCCCAACTCATTCTATGAAGCCACAGTCACACTGCCTATTCTTCCTTGGAGATGAATCAGTTTCTGTCTAATCAGGAACTTGAAACAATTTCCTTTCATAGAGGACTTCATAAGAAGATTTTCTCTACTTCTATCATGTTTAATGCTCCAAAGAGATTTTAAAAACTGAAAAATATAAATAAATATAAAAGAAATAAAAAAGAAAGATACGACCTGTTTCTTTTTTCATTTTGTTACCTTCATTCTGACCACCCATTTTATTCTTGCAAGTTAGAGATAATAAGGAGTGCTTGACCTTAGGACTCAAACGTAGAACTAGCCAGTCCCATCTTATTCCTCTCTCCCATTCCATCCCTATGAATTTCAACATAATAGCCATGCACTTTTTTCTTATGTATAGAATTACTGTCACAGACATTTCACAGAGTAGTGTAAATGGAACAGCTTTCTTTTTGGGTATGGCAAAGCACTACATAAACTATTTAGATAATTAAACTGGTAATAGGAGTTGATCATTTCATCCAAGTCGACCTTGAAAACAAATGTCCAAAGTCCAGTTTTAGAAGGCAATTTCATTAATATTTGATAAAAAATATTTAAAACACTGAGAAAACTAATTAGTGTTTTTTAGGGTATTAAAGGAAATTCACATCTTCAAAAGTCAACAATAGTTTCATATTGGTAGATGCTAGCTGTCAGCTTTTAACGTCTTGGTGGCTTCTGCTAAAGCAGTACAGATTAACTAGGAATTACAGTGAAAGCAGTGATAGGGAACATTTATTCAGGCTTACTCCTTCCTAGACTCCATGCTAGGAATTATTATCATTAGATCCTTAGAATTATTCAATAATTATCATTTCATCACGATTGGCTTATCAGATAGTTTGTTCTATATCCTGTTATAGCACCAGAATGTGAAGCCAGGTTTGTCACACAGCAAAGATATGCTATTTTGTATCATCACATCACTGGACACATTTAATGACAAATGCACCAGTTAAAACTCTAAAAGGAACCATTTGTACAATCTGAGCAAAGAGGGCAGTCTGCTGGAGACAGGGTTTCTTCACAGTCCTCTCCTCAGGACACCTAAAGGTAGGAAGTCTAAACACAGATGTTGAAGAAATCTTGGCTTGCGAACTTTAGCTATACATACATACATACATACATACATACATACAGACAGACAGACAGACAGACATACAGACAGACAGACAGACAGATAGATAGCTATTAGATATAGATAAGTGACCTTAAGGAAGTTCTGGGAAGCAAGATTTACTCTTCCAATTTCATACCAAGTTCCAACCAATGCTTATCAGAACATAAAGAGGCATTAGTTAAGTAGGCAGAAATCCTCAAATCATGTAACAAGTTCTACTAACACAGCACTAGCAACATTTCCAGTGCCTTGAAGTACCTGTTATATCACAGGTACTCAGTAATGGGAATGTCTGAAGAGGAAGGCAATAGTTGCAGGCAATATTGACGAATGGTTCTCACAATAGTAGAACCGTCTGATAGCATTTGCCAACATCCATGGTATAAATACTCACAGGGCTGATTTAAACTGCCAGTGGTTTAAACATTCCTTACAGTGAATACTTTTAGGAGTCTAGTATGAGCTGTCAGCTCAAGACTCTGAAGTGAGGGCTTTCCAGAGAGTTACCTGAGAAGGGAAGCTCTACCTTGAACAGGAGAGGTACCATCCCAGAGACTAGGGTGGGTTTCAAATAAACATAAAAAGGGGAAAGGGAAAAATAAAAYGTGGGAATAAAAAAGTGCCTGCCACCTTGTGTGGTCCATGCTGCCACTGTCACARTGAGTTGTACGGATCCCGTCAAACCATGAGCCGAAAAGCATTCCTGCCCTCAAGTTGTTTTTGTTGTATCAATACAAACATAATTAATAAGAAAATAATTAATTCAAAGGGTATGCCAAGGATTAACAAGACTGACTTTCAGATCAGACTAGCTTCCAAATGCCTCACTGCTGGCTTCCTTCCATTCGGTGGGACAGCAACATGTCTCCTCACAATGAGCTTGCTAGGTTCCTCAAGTCTTGAACAGGAGACAGCTACGCACATGTCAGTGTTTGCTGCCAAATCTCTAATTTGGAAAAGGGTCAGGTGTTTTGTTTTTTAATAAAAGTACAAATGTCTTTAAAGTATTGTACTTTGATAATCTTTCTTGATTGGATATAGATTTTAGTGAGATGAATAGATGAACACTACAATAAGCTTCTTGCACCATTTTTTGAACAAGTACACTACTGTGAATGGTCTACCAATGGATCATTACTACTAATAGCTATGGTTCCTACACACTACAAACTGCAATTTTATCTACAGCAGAGGAAGAGTCTTCTTCATCAACTACTGAGGAAAAAGGTTGTTCAGAGGCATGGTGAGAATACTAAGGTTAAATATTGATATGTCTTCCCCAACATTTTCTTAAACTCAATTCAGTTACAGGCATGTATTACCATACTCTGTAGAGAACAGAAGGTATGTCTGGTCTGTTGGATGTTTTTCATTTGCTAAATCTTGAAACTGGAAATAAAAACTTAATACTATCCTCAAATACTCTTGACGGCTCTCACCTGTACATTTGTAGTCAGAGGGCACACCTTGAAGCACAGCATCAAAGATGGATATTTCCACCCTCTGTTTCCTGTGGTGACAACTCAGAAGCAGGGAAGGTTGGGATACAATTAAATGGAGAAACAGGTCTAGTTCTAAGTCACCGGTTCCTCTTCGGCCAGGCTGTCGAACAACAGTGACTCCAAGGGCTTGTCTGGCAGATGACCGTGTGGATGCATGGAGGCTTTCAAGGGAGAGAACCCTTACTTTCTTCCCTGAAGAAAAACAAGTGCTACTGCTTAAGGGATCTTCAGCAGTCACYGTGGAAACACAGGCCTGGGTAGGCTTAGCTACATCAGAATCAACTTCTGTGAGATTTAAGGAACTCTTGCCTGTTTTCCCATCTTCCTTCTGGTGTTCTGGTAATTTGACTTTGGGTAAGGCCACTGAGGAATAAGTCATTAGGGAGATCCTACTTGCAGTAATAAATATGTCAAAGGGAATAAAATTAAGATTTTTCACAATTGATGACTGGTGAGAGGGATGGGCAATGCGGTGCTGACTGGCACCACTGCACTGCTCTATTTGCACAATGCGGATTTTAACACTGTCACTGCCAATGCCACTGTCCTGAGCACCACTGTATCGGGAAGAGGTTTCAGCTGTGCCTCCGTCAAATGTATCTACTTTCTTCTGTTCTTGTTTAGAGATCTGCGGGAAAAAATAAATGTCAAAGCAGTTATGCATCAATTGTCACTACATGAACAATGTTATATAAACATGCTGTTTAAAGGAACTTAAAATGAATATAGTATAACTTAAAGCCATTATCACACAAACTAAGTGGATGTCCATTTTAAAAAAAAAAATCTCCTCATGATCCATTCTTTTTTGAGGGGCAGGTCTCCTATTCAAGATTTGAAGAAGAACCTAGCAAACCTTAGCCTGGGCTAGCCTAAGACTCTTAAGTTTTCCAGATTGGTCTGAAATTCANGTGGAAACACAGGCCTGGGTAGGCTTAGCTACATCAGAATCAACTTCTGTGAGATTTAAGGAACTCTTGCCTGTTTTCCCATCTTCCTTCTGGTGTTCTGGTAATTTGACTTTGGGTAAGGCCACTGAGGAATAAGTCATTAGGGAGATCCTACTTGCAGTAATAAATATGTCAAAGGGAATAAAATTAAGATTTTTCACAATTGATGACTGGTGAGAGGGATGGGCAATGCGGTGCTGACTGGCACCACTGCACTGCTCTATTTGCACAATGCGGATTTTAACACTGTCACTGCCAATGCCACTGTCCTGAGCACCACTGTATCGGGAAGAGGTTTCAGCTGTGCCTCCGTCAAATGTATCTACTTTCTTCTGTTCTTGTTTAGAGATCTGCGGGAAAAAATAAATGTCAAAGCAGTTATGCATCAATTGTCACTACATGAACAATGTTATATAAACATGCTGTTTAAAGGAACTTAAAATGAATATAGTATAACTTAAAGCCATTATCACACAAACTAAGTGGATGTCCATTTTAAAAAAAAAATCTCCTCATGATCCATTCTTTTTTGAGGGGCAGGTCTCCTATTCAAGATTTGAAGAAGAACCTAGCAAACCTTAGCCTGGGCTAGCCTAAGACTCTTAAGTTTTCCAGATTGGTCTGAAATTCAHAGCAATCCTTATGGCTCAGTCTCCCAACAGCTGAGATTCCACACCTGACACCATGCCTAGAAATTCTTGAGAACAAATTATAAAATGTGAATTTCCTTCATTAAAATGTACTTCAGAGTGTCAATATTTCTCACTTTATATTAATAAAAAAAAATCAGTCATTAAAAATGTTTCCCCAAATAATTATTTTAGTCATCTTACAGTAATTCCCTAAATAATGCAAAACATGATTCCAGACACTGGTGAACACCGATTCCACGTGGGTGCAGGTTGTATTTTGTTTTTCATCCTTATTATAAAACTGGTTTATAGAATTTTGTTTAGTTTTTAGAAAGAGGTAAAATACAAGAAGTTCAGACTTTGAGGGCAAAGATTGTCAAATTAAATAAGTGGATGACACTTAAAAAGATCTGAAGTTTTCTTTTTCTACAACAGGTCTTGGGAGGAGGGTAAAGGTGAGCCATCAAGTCAACACTCCAGTTAAGAAAGACTGAAGGCAGACTTTCCACTGATGACTCCTGTGGGGAAGAAGGGACTTTGGCAGCAGCACTTGGCAGAGTCCCAGAAGAYCCCACACCTCTCTTGGGATCTGTCTAGCTGGCCCTGGCCGTTCATTTGCCTTTCTCTGAAGTGATGCAGACTGATCCATACAAACATGGGAGTCAGCAACACTGCATGAGAAAACCAGCCTCCCCATTCCCACTGCATTGACAAGCATCTTCAACAGGATTATTTAGTAGATCCACTTTCAGTGTTTTCTTCCCTCTACTCAGTCCCCTTTGTGGTTATRATCGCATTAAAGAAACAGTAGTGAAACTCATTTCTAGATAAGGTACTGTCCTTGTAAGTTGATTTCTTTCTCTGGCAGGGTCTTGTTATGCAGCACACACTTGCTGTGAGCTCTCYATGCAGCCAATCTGGTCTCAAACAGTCTTTGTGTCTCGTCTCCTAAACTACTTTAAAAGAATCTGTAAAAAGCTGCATAGAATTTCATTTAATGTTAGGACTAAATTTTTCAATGATTTCCACATAATTAGAAATTTGGGCTTTTATTCTTGCCAAGAYACATCTACAAGAATTGATGAGAAATTCTAGGACAAGTTCTAAGAAGTTAAATTACAAGGTAAATAGTATGAAAATCTGCTAACTAATTGAGTGTTTCCAAACACCTTTCCAAAGGACTTCACTAGGATCTAAGACAACTTGGAATGGAAAACATTCCTAAAGCACAGTACAACTCCTAAGTGTTATTTATCAGTTAGTATATTCTAATTTAACTGGTTAAAAATATTTTGCCAAACGCTACAAACTGCTGTAAGCTGACTCCCAAAGACTCACTGAAATATTAAATAATTTAATAATCAAAGATAATGAGGAAGCACTTATGAAGGTTTCCCAAGTATTTATCTTGATTCTACAGTACTAAGAAACACAAAGACATTACCTATTTGAAACAAAACGGTGTAACCCTACTTTTAGAGGGCACCATGTTTTCTGAAGTTATACTATCCCAACTGTGCTCTTGTCCTGAAGTCAGTCTGTGCAAACCATGTTCTTGTCTGACCACAGCACTTCATTGAGCTGGTCACAGCTGGCTAAGAGCCATCCACCAAAACGTTCTCTTCTTGGTAATCTTAGTACTTCACACAATGTTACTACAGCATAAATTATATCATTCTAAAATATAACATTCGATCATACTAANCCTGCCTCTGCCTCCCAGAGTGCTGGGATTACAGGCGTGCGCCACCACCACCCGGCCATTTCTTCCTATTTTAATTAGATGCCTTTCTGTGGCACTTTGGAATAGAAAAAAAAATAAGCTGGGTTGAAGCTTCTTGTTAGGTCAAATGAGCATTTTTATAATCACATTTTAAAATCAGCCCTAGCAAGGTGTGATGGTACATTAATGCCTTCCTGACATTTAGGAGGTGGGGGGTGGAGGCGGGGCTAGGAACATTACCAGTTTGAGGCCTGGATGGAAGACTAGGCCCTGTTTCACACAAAAAAACCAAACCCAACCCAACTCAATCCAACACACGCATACATACCAGCTTGAATACTACAAGTGCTATAAATATATGTTCAAATATCTTACAAGAAGAGATGTTTAGAAAGCAAACTCTTGGATACAAACTCTTGCTCTGATGACAATGAAGGGAAAAGGTAGCTTCCATTCCAACTACACTATAGTTCTGTGTTTAATGGTCACTCTAGAGCAAGCAGAAACATGTCTACAGACTTAGCCAGRTGCAGGTGCACGTGCCTATGAATCTGCCTTTAGTGACTGAGGGTGTGTGACACAGCACTAACACTTCCTTGAGCAGTCAACAATGAGACTTTGACCTGGATCAAAATAGCTTTTTCCAATTATGAGTTCATTTTCCACATCTTATAAATTATAAAAAAGTGAGTGTAAAACCACAGAATCAAAGTTTCAATCACATCTGTGTATTACTGTGACATGTATCTTAATTTTATTGCCCTGACTAAAACTCAGCAGTGCTCTCAAACAAGTAGACATGTCTGCCTTCCCAAATCAAATACAGTTAAAAGGAGGAGGAGTGGTTAAAGCATACTGAACTTACAAGTGAGAGTGTTTATAAGCTGAAAAATCATGTGCTTCCCTATCTAATATCTATGGAATGGTATGGCATGCTGGGCTGGGAGAGGTAGTTACTGGACTTAAATACAAAGATCGTCCACATTGGAAACTTTACCTAAATAGCAAATTGTATCAAGATTATTAATTTTAACAAGAAACAAGAGTTTATTTTTATACTTCTAATTTTTCAGTATTATAGGTCAGAAAATATTATGGGGAATTGCTATTTCAACTCAGTGATATGGTAGGTTATATTTTAAAAAGCATAGAATAGTTGGACTTTGGTGTAAAAGGTTCCTTCAATGGTATTTTTTATCTAAAGTAAACTTAAGCTTATGGTGGTGGTGCATGTTGTAATCACAGCACTTGGGATGTAAAGGCAAGAGAATTCAAGGTTCCAGGCTACCCTTGGTCTTTTTKTAGCAAGTTCTAGAGCAGCTTAAGGACCAAATGAGACATCAACTACAACAAAACTGAAATAAAGAATCAAGGTATAAASTTGAATATCATAGAGTAGAATTAAATTAAAATTTTTAATGCCTTATTTTCTCCAAACCAGATATTATACAACATCCCACATCAATGATGTTTTGTCAACAATAAGGTAAGTATTCAAAAAAGAAGCACAAAGGATGCTTATCATGCTGAGCAGACTAGAGTCTCAGTTTTCCCCTGTCAAGAGGTGACCGTCCCAGGTCTCTGTAGTGTTACTGACCACTCCTGCCTGCTAAGTGTCCATTCACATCCTCACAGTTCATGACACTGTTGCACTAACTATAATATAGAGCTAGCTCAGTCAAGGTTGAGTTTTATTGCAATATGTGGTCTAATTTAAGTTGTAAATTAGGAAAGAGCTGGGCCCAGTGTTAATGGACTATAATACTTAGATCATTATTGATGTTTCAAAATGGTAAACCAGAAAGAAAAAAAAAGGTGGAGATTAATTAACCTGTTTATAGGGGCCCAGGTCACTCAACATCTRCCTTTTAAGCTAGTTTCCCTTACTCATAAGTTTGTAGAGCCTAAACRTACGTTCAGGAATTCCTAAGCTCATGAAAATAAATTAGTAATGTGGAAAGCATCGCATCTCATCKCAGGGTCTAGACTCAGGGCCGGTTCTCACTGTTTCTCCAGGTCTGTGAATAYGCTTCTCACATGTATCATGAATCATCCTTTATATTATATTCAGAGTTTTAAGTTTGACAAGTTTTCATTTTTTAATGAACTTAGGCTTTAAGAAAACAAAACAACACATTTTGTACACCTTAATCCGGGTTTACATCAGGAACAACCTGGCTTAGAAAGGATCATGATGTTAATTCTTTAAAAGTGGCTACTGTGTGTACAAGGTATATATTCTTTCTGCTGATAAAAATCTAAAGCTCTTTCCACTGATGTCAATGTGGAAACCATTTTGTTCCATGGCTGCTTAAAGATCTGCAACAGGATTAAGTCAGCTGCAAGTGCTCATTAGATCAGGCTTTACAATGGTGTCTGAGTTGGAGTCTGTTTCTCATAGACNGTGGTATTAATATCAGATATTATTAGAACAATATGGTTAGATGGTGGACTGCAAATGCACCAGTTTCCATTAAATTATGGGACTGAAAAGGTTCTGTTCCGTTGTGATGTCCTGGCTATGCTAATGCTACCTAACAATGGATTTCTCACATTTATGTGATGCAAGTGTAACTGGCATCGTATAAAAGTATAGTATAGTACACATAACTATGCCACATAGTACAAAATACTTGATTATGTAACAACGCTACTATTTTCACTGTTTTCTGTGGTGACAACTCAGAAGCAGGGAAGGTTGCGATACAATTAAATGGAGAAACAGGCCTAGCTCTAAGTCACCGGTTCCTCTTCGGCTAGGCTGCCCAACAACAGTGACTCCAAGGCCTTGTCTGGCAGGTGACCGTGTGGATGCATGGAGGCTTTTAAGGGAGAGAACCCTTACTTTTCCCTGTATCCTTATTTTAGTGTGTACTGATGCTTCCAACAGGGTTAAACAATGCACTTTTGTATCCACAGCCTTTTACATCTTAAAATACCTTTCTTGATTGTATTATTTTCTTTTATGATTTTTGGTTAATCATGGCTCCAAAACAATGGGATAACACACACACACACACACACACACACACACACACACACGCACACGCACACGCACACGCACACGCACACGCACACATACATTCTACATGTTCAGCAGGTTATACTATCATACTTCACATTCATACTCCTATGAGAGGAGTGTTTAATGGGACACATAYTTCTCAGAGTATTCTTACAGAAAAGTTATAGTGATGCATAGCTATATATAGGTCTTRGASTCAGACAAACCTGGGACCAAGTCCTATACTTGGAATAACTGTAAACCTTTGTACAAATATTCCTAAAAGAGTTAGTTATTCCTCACAGTGTTGGTATAAGGATTTGAAAATGCAGTCTACCTTAGAAAGTGCCTGGGACAGAGAAAAATTTTCAATCTAGGCAGGTGCTAAAGGTCTGTAGTTTTTAACAGGTGAAGAACTACTAGATGGAATGATCTCTATCATTATATAGGTAGGGATATATCCTTAACACACCAAAGATGATCCTTAAATGTGCAGTGATAATTGTTCTTCCTACACTAGTAACAAAAGTTAACAAATCACATAGCAGACAGAATTAATGATTATCAAGATGCAAATGCATGGTTTTGAAAACTTCCCAATACTGAGCTTTGTAATGCCTTTCACAGACTCATTCATGAAGCCTTTGGGGTTGTGCATCCTCTATACTGTGAGCTGAGMATACTCTACGCAACCCCCAGTCTCTGGACGGACCCCCTAAACTGGAATATTCATATGCATGTCTAGTACATCACTGAACGAGGTGATGTACTGAAAACAAGAATAAAATGCTTTATTCGTGATAGGTTAAAACAACTCCCTCTTTATAGAAATGTCTACAGTCCTGGGTACTGCTCTGCCTCCTCCTTCCACACRGCTTAGTTCCTCATGCTATCCTCTGCATCAGTGCCGTGACCAGGTGTGCTTTCTACTTGTTACAGAGTAAGCATACTACATACACTCTTTCCTCAATTCTGTCATCTTTTGAGGAGAGAGTATTGCTACTGAGGCAGAAGGAGGTTTCTCAATAGGATCATGAGGAGAAAGGTGACAGTTTATGAGTTAAAAAAACAAAAACAAAAACACCTTTCTAGTATTCTTGGAATGCATGAACAGACAGACTTACTTTAGGAACTAAGTTAAAATGGTCACTTGCTCTCAAGGTAACAGCTTAAGTTTTAAAGCTCTGTGTCATCCTGTCAAAATTTCAAATATACCTTCAAATACATTGCCAACTAGTAATGTAATTAAGTCCTTAAGGAATCCATGTTTGTTGACTGCATTGTGGGCATTATAAACTGTTTTTTTTTTCCCCACAGTTTAAGTGAATTTATTGGTTGTGTTCCATGACAAAACCCAACSAAGAGTCCTCGCTTCATAAGCTATTTTTGTTCTTTCAATCAGGAAAGTCAGCCACTGATGATGACCTGGAAACATGCAGTTTTCATGCATGCAGAATTTGTTTCAGGCTTACAGATTTATGCTTAAAATCTTATCTCTCCTAGAACAAGCATATTAAATATTCCTATAGGGTGTTAACGTGAGTGCACACAACACCCATCCCTTAGAGAAACATGGCAAGGAAAGTCAGTGTACAGTGTGCATGGACAGGCTCCAGCATGTGCCCCTCAMGTCCTGAGATGTACGTACAAGGCGGGCGGGCAGGGCAAGGTGGCAGCTCTCTGCTCAGGATGCATGGGTTACTCCCATAGTAGCTAATTCTGCTCACTACTGACCAGAATGGAATGACCAAGAGGTAAAAGACTAGCTTTCAATAGGAAAAAAAAAAGCCAAAAATTTCTAAGTATTGGAAACCAATCTTTAAATGGGAACTCTAGTTAAAAGTCTGATTTTCTATTTTTGTAAGCATGAAAATCATTTTAGCACTACAACAATAAGGTGGCTATTGAGACATATTTGAAAATCCAAGTTTGTCTCCATCTCACTGTGGATATATCCATCCTGTGGAGGAAGATCTGGCCCACTGTTAGGACTAATTTATGATTCACTGTATGTGCTGTGCCCTACACTTGGGCATCACCAAATTTACCATTCATCTGAAAAAACACAAAGTTCACAGTGTGATCAATTTGAGGCTAACCTTTGCAGGCCCTGTGTGCGGGGTGCAGTGTGCATCTCTGGGCAGCACAGCTACACCAGCCCCTTCACTCCTTACCTAACTTATTTAAAATGGACAATAAAAGTTTTCTTTAATTAGCTACTGGTGTGCATTAACATGATCGTGATTAAACCATAAAACCCAACTGAACATAACTCTGGTCCCCTATTCCGTATGTTTTGAATTACTCTGTTTGAAAATGTACTTTGCTTCCCTTTTAAAAGTTCGACCTTCTGCTTTCAGAGAATTAAATGCATATTACTGTAGTGAAGAAGATAATGTTTCAGACCTCCAGGCAGATATTAAACACACTGGCAGCACTTGAGACAAAATGCTTTACTTATTAGATACTTCCTATTCTAAACAGTGTCATCAAAGGCTAAAAACAAAATCCATATAAAAGCTGCACAATGCTTCCACACAGAACCCGTGCCAAAATCCCTGTACTTTCCAACTAATGAGGAAAGGATGTGTACTCTTAACATATGAATGTAAGATTTTCCAAGCATTCACTTTAGGAAACAAGACTATTGATTCCATATGGGTTATGTTAAATGAAACTGTATTGGTAAAATAACCTTTAAGATATCTGGCATGATAACAATAATTAAACAATATTCCAAAGACTAAAACAAAAGGGAATTTGGTTCCCCAATGGCTAATTAAAATAAAATGAAAAAACACAGCATGCCATCCATCAAGATAAATTGTTATTGTTTAAGAACTTTTAAAATACTGTTAAAATATACTTTTAGATAAAATCTGAAAGAGATGGGAAAATATTTGTGGCTTAAAAATGGATAGTTTGGTGGAAAAAAAAGTATAGGACTCTGAACTTTTACGTGGAGATAACAGCTTTAAAGCCATGAGCACAACCAGATGGTACTTAAATCCCAGGAGTTCTACAGTTTCACCATCAGCGGGTTTCAATGTAAGATTTCCAATGCTATGAAAGCATGCCGCACTGACAGTTTCCTTCCTAGGTGACTGCACGGCATTCACCGTGCATTCCCTATCCATTCACAGCAATGCATCCCACACCCAGTCAACACCATAGGGAGGCAGGCCCTGAGAGCTGGCGTTTAGTGAGACGACCAGAGCAGCTTCTTACTGTAGCATGCTTACTAATTCACCTGCAGTCTGCTGAGCCTCAGTGCCTCAGAACCAACTAAAACCACACTGGGTAAAGGGACAACATTAAACAATGAAGTACAGTCATTTCTTCCCATTTTATTACTATTTATTTTTATTTAAATTTTTTTTNAAAAAACATTTCGCATACAAGGGTGAGCATATTGAAACCGATCTTTCAGGCACTCTATCGTATTTGGAGCGTGAAAAGCACCAACGTTTTGGCAGCCTACAGGATGGAAAGGTGCAATTGTTATTTCCGGTGCTTAGTGACCCACAAGCACAGCATCCATCTCAGGATMGGGTGGGAAAAGACTTCCGGTGCTCTGCTCTTTTAAAAAAGAGACCCGCTGAGTCACTCTAAGAACAGAGTGCAAAAAATACACCGCAAGTGGGTGAAAAAGATCAGCATCCACTATCGCGACTCACTTCTGTGTMGTCCCTCTGGGAAATATTTTCTCAGACACGGAGCACTACGCAGTTTTCCTAAAACAGCTACGGACGCACGTCACAATCGCGGCAAAACTTCTCCCATCATCCTCCGCCTCTTTTCCTTCGCCCCGCCCACGTCAGGTTTCGAAATGCTCTCTGGGTGCGCCAGGAACCCGGCCTATTCCTATTGGTCTCTCGCTTTCCCTGCTCCCATTGGCTGCTTTTGCAAACGTGACGGCTGTTGTGCGTTGTGATTGGCTAGAGTCCATAGCGTCATCGGCTGTCAGGAGGGTGGGATGAAGAAAGTCGGTGTGAGCGAGGCCGGGTTGGAGGAGGGGTTCAGGCCTGTCCTCCCCAGCGGCTGGGGCAGCAACAACGCCGGCCGCCGCCGTCGCCCCTGGGACGCGGAGGAGGAGGAGTGGCTGGAGGAGTAGGAGGAGGAGGTGGGCCTGGGGAGCGGGATGTCCAGCGCTACGACTTGCTGGTGAATGCTGAGGAGAGTCGCGGTTGCTGCAGTCTGTGCCACCGGGAGGAAGTTGCGGTGTGAGGCCGGCCAGGAGCTCACGGCTCTGGGGCGAATCGCAGCACGGGGTCTGTGCGAAGAATCAGCGAAACCCTTTCCTACGCTGACCATGCCTGGAAGAAACAAGGCGAAGTCCACCTGCAGTTGCCCGGACCTGCAGCCCAATGGACAGGATTTGGGCGAGAGCGGCCGGGTTGCCCGTCTAGGAGCTGATGAATCAGAGGAGGAGGGACGGTCTCTCAGTAATGTCGGGGACCCTGAGATCATCAAGTCTCCCAGCGATCCCAAGCAGTACCGGTGAGGGAGGAGGCTCGGACTGGGGAGAACAGGGTGCGGGCTTCGGTTGGTGCTGTAGTGACTTCTGGTGTCCATGCCTCCGGGAGGAGCAACAGGGTGTTACTACTTCCCATCTCAAATGTGTGTTTGGGTGAGGCAGCAAGGGCATTTGGAGTAGACCAGGCTGGCCTTCAACTCAGAGATCTGCTTGTCTCTACCTCTCAAATGCTGGGATTAAACCCACTACCCGGCTAAGAGATCTGCTTGTCTGCCTCTCAAATGCTGGGATTAAACACCACTACCCGGCTAATTTTGACTTTCATTAAAGCAAGAATTAAGGTTTCCGTAGGAAGACTGGATGGATGGATGGTAAAGGGGAGGAGGGTGGGCTGTTACAACGAAAGCTTGACAGAGATCTGGATTTTGGTGGAGAGGATATTTGAGATGTGTGTGTTATTTTTGTTCAATCTCAACCCTAAGATATATGAGTCCCTTAAGTAAAGAGAGGTAAAACGGAGTGAAAATTACGAAGAGGATGGTGTAGTTTTAATAAAAGAACTTTACAGCACCCTCTTCATAATTTTCACTCCGGTTTACCTCTCTTAGCTAGTCTAAGATGGAGTGGCTTGTAACTATGGATAGCTAGCCACAACTAGAATGACTAGATAGATAGCTTCTTCCAAAACGTTATTAGAGAGATCTTGGGCCTCAGTTGTATGAATGGCAGGCTTGTAAGATCCCATCTTATACAATGTTTCAATCATCTGTAATGAATGGAGACTCATTGCCTACCTGAATAAACTTAAGAGCTACTTTGTTTCATAAAATATCTTGTATTTGAAATAGTTTCTATTATCTAACAGCTTTGTTTTCCTGTTTGACGATGTTGAAACCCAGAGTTTTTCTCACTCAGAATTAGACAGCCAAACAGTATTGGAGCTTGTATGAAACTAGCCATGCGACACAAAAGCCAGTGCAATATGTGCTGGTATTTTATGAGGTTCTTACTCCTTAGAAGCCTGAGTAGTCCAGGTCCAAATTTCTTATGAGCCTGTAGTGTGTTAAAAGNTTGAATATCATAGAGTAGAATTAAATTAAAATTTTTAATGCCTTATTTTCTCCAAACCAGATATTATACAACATCCCACATCAATGATGTTTTGTCAACAATAAGGTAAGTATTCAAAAAAGAAGCACAAAGGATGCTTATCATGCTGAGCAGACTAGAGTCTCAGTTTTCCCCTGTCAAGAGGTGACCGTCCCAGGTCTCTGTAGTGTTACTGACCACTCCTGCCTGCTAAGTGTCCATTCACATCCTCACAGTTCATGACACTGTTGCACTAACTATAATATAGAGCTAGCTCAGTCAAGGTTGAGTTTTATTGCAATATGTGGTCTAATTTAAGTTGTAAATTAGGAAAGAGCTGGGCCCAGTGTTAATGGACTATAATACTTAGATCATTATTGATGTTTCAAAATGGTAAACCAGAAAGAAAAAAAAAGGTGGAGATTAATTAACCTGTTTATAGGGGCCCAGGTCACTCAACATCTRCCTTTTAAGCTAGTTTCCCTTACTCATAAGTTTGTAGAGCCTAAACRTACGTTCAGGAATTCCTAAGCTCATGAAAATAAATTAGTAATGTGGAAAGCATCGCATCTCATCKCAGGGTCTAGACTCAGGGCCGGTTCTCACTGTTTCTCCAGGTCTGTGAATAYGCTTCTCACATGTATCATGAATCATCCTTTATATTATATTCAGAGTTTTAAGTTTGACAAGTTTTCATTTTTTAATGAACTTAGGCTTTAAGAAAACAAAACAACACATTTTGTACACCTTAATCCGGGTTTACATCAGGAACAACCTGGCTTAGAAAGGATCATGATGTTAATTCTTTAAAAGTGGCTACTGTGTGTACAAGGTATATATTCTTTCTGCTGATAAAAATCTAAAGCTCTTTCCACTGATGTCAATGTGGAAACCATTTTGTTCCATGGCTGCTTAAAGATCTGCAACAGGATTAAGTCAGCTGCAAGTGCTCATTAGATCAGGCTTTACAATGGTGTCTGAGTTGGAGTCTGTTTCTCATAGACKTCCTCAGAGRCTGACTTAGATTGGCTCCTTAGAGCTAGTCTGATTTTACTAGAAACAACTGTATCACATCAGCCACTCTCATAAATTTGCTTTAAGATGGAATCCGCCCTAACCCTGAAGCAGATGAAAGTTTACYGAGCCTATGCACTCTCTGTAGGACTCAAACAAAAATATGCGTTTAGCTTCTGGAGCAACGTACAAGACTGGTTATTAAATATTCCAATGGGCTTCTGCCTTACAACTATGAACTTAACAAACTGTAGCTAAACTTGAATAAACGTCTACTGATAAAGTATATCTACATTCTTACTTGATTATCAGATGAATCACATATAATTATTTAAAGAAATTACAGAATTCATGGAAATGAAGCAAAAAAAAATAGAATGCTTTAAAACTAATTTCTAATATGCAGACTAAGCTGAGCATATGCACGGTTAATCTTAACTGGAAGCAGGTTATCACTGCCTGACAGAATATAGTTACCTAACAAAATATCAAATTGACTTTTGTTTCTAAATCCAGTTTCTTGGTTTTGTTATCTTGCTGACATCCCAAAATCCACCAAGTAATTACAAAACTAAGGCTCATTTGCAAACTTCCCTGGCTGCCCTCTAACTTCCTAAAGCAGGTCAGATGCAGACTGAACTAAGGCTATATGTTATTATTAATACTCTGAAAAATAATACTGGAAAAGTCCTGAAATGAAAAGAAACCAAGAGAAGAGAACATTTCTAGACATTATTACCAATTCTATACCAATAGAAAATGGTCTTGCTTCTCCTTGGCCTTTCTATGAAAATGAGCACTCTAAKCTTCTATATCCTTGGTGTTGTGTGTGAAACAGGTAAAAGTTCTAAAAATAGCTCAACTCAGCTTGATTCAGATCACCAGGAAATTTCACAATGTAGTGTGCTTTGGGAGTTACAACTTTCAGTCACTTTAAGAAAGTAGCTTTCTGCATTGTTATAAAGGTAATGTGAGAATAATGGAAGACAAAGTTGGAAAGGCAGCATCCAGAAAGACCCTAGGTGACAGGTTTAAGATGTCAACTCTCTTTGATGCCTCTTGAGTACTAAGCCAAGCTCCACGGTACTTACTTATTCTAGGCTTCAGGTCGACATCTGAGCCAAAGCTGARGAATACCCACTGATGAATACTGGCAATATTCATGTGTGCTACTATTTCGGGAATGCTGTTCTGCAAGAACTACAAAAACTTTCTAAGCAAACTAATTACAAGACAATATTCAAGAAAAAGTGGTAATTACATGTAAGGACAGCAGATGAGAGACTGTACCTATGGCAGACCACTGCCTATGGGATAAACTACAAACTCTCTTGAGACTTCCTCTCTTAAAATCTGTCCCTCTCTGTCTCTCTCTTTCACACACACACACACACACACACACACACANCACTCAGGTCCCGTCAGGTTTTCAGGGTCAAGATATCTTTATAAACTAGGGATAACTTTTCTTGTCAAAGATGTAGTTGTAACCTGTAAGTGAGCAAGTTGAAGGTAACAACATTGTTTGGTTTCTGCCTCCCAGGTTAAATTTTTCAGTACAAGTGTTGGTGGTTTTTTGTTTGTGTGTATTCCTGTCCATACAAAGTTACCCAATAATAGCTAAATGTCAGATACAGTTCTGATTGTTTTAGATATTCTTTGACCTTTTTTTGGTAAATTGCTTAACAAATACTTGTTAAGTACTATACTGATACTATGAATCAGGTCCCAAAGTAGTATTTCTGCACAGGGTGGCATACAAAGATGATTAAATTTACAGTGTAGGAGGATGCAGAGWCATTTGAAAAATTAAAATGATAATAGGGTGTGGTAATCCCAGTGCTAGAGAGGTGGAGGAAGATCAGAAGTCAGGAGACATCCTTGATTATTTAGCTTGGGCTACATAAGACCCTGACTCTACAAAACAACCTGGGGAAGGGGAAGCAAAATCAGGCACCTAACATTTAAGGAATTCCTAATGGAAGTATGTATGTGAGAGTAGATTGAAGAATAAAGTAGGAAATGATAAATAGAATGCCTAGATAGCTTCTTCCAAAAATGTATGAGAAGACTTGGACCTCAACTGGTTGAATGGGTACTTATAAGATCCCTTCTAATCTTCCAGTGTTTCAATCATCTGTAATGATTGGTGACTCAAACCCTGCCTAAATAAAGTTCTGAGCTAGTTTGTGGTACAGGGAAGACTTAAAAAAAAAAAAAAAAGATAATGCAACTGGATGCGTGCAGTGGTATACAGCTTTAGTCCCAGTTCTCAGGAAGACAGGCAGGTGATCCCTAAGTACGAGGCCAGCCTGGTCTACAAAGTGAGTTCCAGGAAAGCCGGGTCTATCCAGAGAAACCCTGTTTCAAATAAATAAATAAATAAATAAATA
>BDUI01000205.1:217771-229777 GCA_002335545.1 Apodemus speciosus
AACCCTACATCCGATAGAGGGCTAATATCCAATGTATACAAAGAACTCAAGAAGTTAGACTTCAGAGAGTCAAATAACCCTATTAAAAAATGGGGTAGAGAGCTAAACAGGGAATTTTCAACTGAGGAAACTCAATGGCTCTGAACCACCTAAAGAAATGTTCAGCATCCTTAGTTATCGGGGAAATGCAAATCAAAACAACACTGAGATTCCACCTCACACCAGTCAGAATAGCTAAGAAGAAAAACTCAGGGGACAGCAGATGTTGGAGAGGATGTGGGGAAAAAGGAACAYTTCTCCATTGTTGGTGGGACTGCAAGCTGGTAAAATCACTCTGGAAATCAGTTTGGCAGTTCCTCAGAAAATTAGATATTGTACTACCTGAGGACCCAGCTATACCACTCCTGGGCATATACCCAGAAGATGCTCCTACATGTAATAAGGACAGAAGCAACAGGAACCAGGGCAATATGGCACCAGCAGAGCCCAGCTAACCTGCTACAGTAAATCATGGATATCCAAAAGAAGAGGATCTCAAACCCAATCTTATAAAGATGACAGAAGCCTTTAAAAGAGGACATGAATAAATCCCTTAAGGACATACAGGAGAATACATTCAAACAGGTAGAGGCATTAAAACACGAAAGAATAAATATAAGGAAATATACGAAAATACAATCAAACAGATAAATATGAATAAAACTGTCCAAGACCTGCAAAATAGAAGCAACAAAGAAAACACCAACTGAGACAATGCTGGACATAGAAAACCTAAGAAATATTTCAGGGACTACAGACATGTATCAGGAACTAAAGACATGCATATCACCAACAGAATACAGGAGATGGAGGTGAAAATCTCAGATGTAGAAGATGAGAGAAGAAATCAATATATCAGTTGAAGAAAATGCAAAATCAAAAAAGTTCATGACATAAAACATCCAGAAAAAATGGGACAGTATGAGAAGACCAAACCAAAACACAATAGGAATAGAAGAAGATTCCCAGCTCAAAGGCCCATGAAACATCTTCAACAAAATCATAGAAGAAATTTTAAAAGCAGCAAGGGAAAAGGCCAAGTAACATACAAAGGCAGACCTATCAGAACTACACACGATTTCTTATGTGAGACTCTAAAAGCTAGAAGGGCCTAGGCACAGGTCTTGCAGACCCTAAGAGACCACAGATGTCAACCCAGACTACTATACCCAGACAAACGTTCAATTACCAAGAAACCAAGATATTCCATGATAAAACCAAATTCAAATAATAACTTTCTACTAACCAACCCTCCAGAGGGAATTAGAAGGAAAATTCCAACCCTCTGAGGCTAACTATACTCAAGAAAATACAAGAATTTCATAGTATTAAAACCAATACAAGAAACACACACACACACACACACACACACACGCACGCACGCACGCACGCACGCACGCACGCACACACAACCAACATCAAAATAACAGGTAGTAACAATCATTTGTCATTAATATCTCTCAACATCAATGGACTCAATTCCCTGGTAAAAAGACATAGGCTAACAGAACAGATGCAAAACAATCCATCATTCTGCTGTACATACGAAACACATCTCAGCAACAAAGACGGTCATCTCAGTACAAAGARCTTGAAAAAGGTTTTCCAAGCAAAAAGACCCAAGAAACAAGTTGGAGAAGCCATTCTAATATCTAATGAATAGGCTTTTAATCGAAAAAGCAAACAAAAGAGAATGGGAAGGACACTTCACACTCATCAAAGGAAAAAAAAAATCTACCCAGAGGATATCRCAATTCTGAACATCCATGTCCCAAATGATAGTGTACCCACATTCATAAAAGAAAGATTGCTAAAGCTTAAATCACACATTGAACTTCCCACATTAATAGTGGGATATTTAAACACCCCACTCTCATCAATGGACAGGTCATCCATCGAGAAGGAAGCTAAACAGAGAAATAACAAAATTAACAAAGGTTATGATTCAAATGGACCTATCAGATATCCATAGACCATTTCACCCCAACACAGAAGAATATACCTTCTTCACACCACCTTATAGAACCTCCTCCAAAACTGACCATATAATTGTGTATCTGTTGAGGTTTGCTTTGTAACCAAACACTGAAATGACCCCATGCATCTTATCAGATCACCATAGATTAAAGCTGGACTTGAACAAAATCAGAAACAACAGCAAGCCTATATATTCATGAAACTAAAYAACTCTCTAMTCAATGATCCCTGGGACAGGGAAAAAATACAGAAATAAAAGATTTTCTAGAATTCAATGAAAATTAAAGTACAACACACCCAAACTTATGGGACACCAACAGAAGCAGCACTAAGAGGAATGTTCRTCGCACTATGTAACCTCATAAATGAAGTGGAGTTCTCATASTAACGAGTTAGAAGTCCATTTGAAGACACTAGGAAAACAAACAAAAAAGAAACAAATGCACCCAGGAGGAACAGACAGCAGGAAATAAACTCAAGGCTGTAATCAATCAATTAAAAACAAAGAACAATACACGAATAAGGGAAACCAAGAGCTCATTTTTTGAGAAAATCGACAAGATAAACAAACCCTTAGCCAAACTAATTAACAGATGGAGAGACAGTACCCAGATTAACAAAATCAGAAATGAAAAGGAAGACATAGCAACAGATATTGAGGAAATTCAAAGAATCATTAGGTCTTATTTCAAAAGCCTGTAATACACAAAATTGGAAAAATTTGAATGAAATGGATAATTTTCTAGAAAGATAAAAATTACCAAAGCTAAAACAAGATCAGGTAAACTATCTGAATAGTAGTATATCCCCTAAGAAAAGTGAAAGTTATTAAAAATCTACCCCCTYCCCSAAAAAAAGCCCTAGGTCAGAAGACAGTTTTAGTGCAGAATTCTACCAGACTTTCAAAGAAGAGCTAATACCAACACTCCTCAATCTAATCCACAAAATAGAAACAAAAGGAACATTGCCAAAGTCATTCTATAAGGCCACAGTCACTTAGACTACATAAAGACTCAAAGAAGAAAGAGAATTTCAGACCAATTTCCCTTATTAACATTGATGCAAAAATACTCCCAAAACCAAATCCGAGAACTCCCAGAGAGAGGCTACTCCTTGAGAAGGAAAGGGTGGGATGGAGGGAAGGCTTGTATGAGGGGGGAATAGGAAGAGAGGAAGTCCTGATATTGGGTTGTAAAGTGAATAAATTAAACAAAAGAAAGCAGAARTTGTATCACCCACCTGAAGTTTTTACTGTCTTGAGAATACCAAGAGATAATTCCTGTAAACTCATTATTCTAATGAGTACTCCCAATGAAGAGCTACTGTGAATCTTTTTGACAAAAAGTGACATTTGCATTGAAAACAGGACAAGTCTATATTCCCAACTCTTGCAAAGACAACAGCAATACTGGGATTTATCCAGAAGTGAGCAGTCAGTCGKGTCAATCTGTGATATATACCTGTGACTTACTGAGCAATTCTTTTAAACGATCATGGTTTAAAATTATCACTTTAATTTAGCTTTTAATTTTCCCCTGAGACTGTGTCTGAGGAACATTCTGGATCCTAATTCCACAGTGCCACAGCAGCTCTACAGTACTGTCTGTTATACTATTTTGTCAGTAACAAGGAAGGGCGGTGCACTTNAAAAAAAGCCCTAGGTCAGAAGACAGTTTTAGTGCAGAATTCTACCAGACTTTCAAAGAAGAGCTAATACCAACACTCCTCAATCTAATCCACAAAATAGAAACAAAAGGAACATTGCCAAAGTCATTCTATAAGGCCACAGTCACTTAGACTACATAAAGACTCAAAGAAGAAAGAGAATTTCAGACCAATTTCCCTTATTAACATTGATGCAAAAATACTCCCAAAACCAAATCCGAGAACTCCCAGAGAGAGGCTACTCCTTGAGAAGGAAAGGGTGGGATGGAGGGAAGGCTTGTATGAGGGGGGAATAGGAAGAGAGGAAGTCCTGATATTGGGTTGTAAAGTGAATAAATTAAACAAAAGAAAGCAGAARTTGTATCACCCACCTGAAGTTTTTACTGTCTTGAGAATACCAAGAGATAATTCCTGTAAACTCATTATTCTAATGAGTACTCCCAATGAAGAGCTACTGTGAATCTTTTTGACAAAAAGTGACATTTGCATTGAAAACAGGACAAGTCTATATTCCCAACTCTTGCAAAGACAACAGCAATACTGGGATTTATCCAGAAGTGAGCAGTCAGTCGKGTCAATCTGTGATATATACCTGTGACTTACTGAGCAATTCTTTTAAACGATCATGGTTTAAAATTATCACTTTAATTTAGCTTTTAATTTTCCCCTGAGACTGTGTCTGAGGAACATTCTGGATCCTAATTCCACAGTGCCACAGCAGCTCTACAGTACTGTCTGTTATACTATTTTGTCAGTAACAAGGAAGGGCGGTGCACTTYTTTAGTCTCAGCACTCTGGAGGCAGAGGCAGGTGAATCTGTGAGTTTGAAGCCAGCCTAGTCTATATAGGGAATTTCAGGCCAACCTGGGATTATAACGAGACCTAGTATCAAAAACAAACAAATAAACACACAAAAATAAAATATAATTTTCCTTACCTATGTGTTGGAAAATAATAAAATAATTAAGAAAACTATATTTAGAATGTACTTATTAAAGTAAAGTAGCAGAGTTTGCTGACTAGTATGCTAATAGAGTTTGTGATCTGTCTGGACAAAAAAGACGGCACCCTCCCTCCCTCCCTCAGCCTCTGGTGTGTTTGAGTAGGGTTAGAAAGGATGGGGCACTGAGTGAGTTGGAGTTTTATTGCCACTTCACACAGTAAAGATCATCGTGTAGATACAGATCATCCACAACACCACGAGAAAGGTCACATGTCTATAATCGAAACCTATGCTGATGCTTACAAGCAATGTTGCTAATATGAAGGCCACCTGTAATGAGAAGACAATTTCAGTGCAAGGATGACTCAGGAGAGAAGCAGCGCACTGCAGCACTGCCCAGCAAGGCCTTGTTCAATGAAGCACTGGAGTAGACTCCATGTGTGTATACAGTCTCCTGTGATAGAGTCTCTGTATTCCCATGCTTTCCAATGAGAAAACAAATTTTACTTGCATTACATTAGGCAGGTGGTACATGTGAACACACAGGCAAACCCAGGGAAAATCAAGATACTTTTATACTGAAACTCAAAGGCTCCCCTAAGTGAGTTAACCGTATGATTCAAAGGTGGAAGGAAAGAAAACTGGAAAGGTCATAAAGCAAATTTCTAGAAACACATAAACAAAAGGAAACAAGAAATAAAAGTTTGGCCCAAAGTTTGAATTTTGGCTGAACTAATGAGGCAGAGGGTGAGCCATAGGTGACCCCCTGTTGCATACTGAGAAAACACTCACCAAATCTTTATGTTTAGTAACTTTACTACTGAGTTATTACAGAGATACATTTAAATGCAGGTGTATTCTTAGTTTACTGTGATCCTCACAAAATATTTTATTGAAAGGAAACAAAAACATAAAGGTATGTGAAACATGAACATCTAAGATGTAAAGAAAGTTCTAGCTGCACTACCCAATGMTCACATCAAACCAGCTCAACAGTGGCCCTCCTCTCCTTCCTTCATGGAGACAAACCAGCCAAAGCATGTGAAGGAACCTCTGAAGGAACAGGCTTCTCAAGAGCTAGGGTCCAGTGGATATCTTGGTAGTCAGTGGCTTCTCCTTCTGGCCACATTATCTACGTTAAAGTGCACATACTGGGCAAGTGACTGCCACTTCTAGGTTGTTCAAGCCTGATTCTGTACAGTTTCAAATAAGCTCTTTTACATAGTCCCTCTTGATAATTAATTCTTGAATGCTTTACATTAATGTTCATTCAATTTTAGTTTTTTTCTCAAACCAAAATAATCAAATTAATTCAAATTATCTTTATATCAAAATTAAAGGAAAACCAATGCTGTAACTTCAAATGAACTGAAGTACAGCCCAAGTCTGACTAAATTTTCCTATTGTTTCTTTGCTGGAACTAGGGATTGAACCCACAGCTTATGCAAACTAGAAAAGTGGTCTACCACTCAGCTATATCTGCAGCTCAGACTTAGTTTTAAAGCAACTGAATAAAACCCTCTCATTCTTGATTAATCTCACTTCCTTCAAAATTTCTTGTCTTTGACAAATGAAGACCATTCTTCTAGTCTGTTATGTTGCTAACTCTACTAAAATAAAATTGTACCCAACTCTCATTTATTAAAATCCAATAATTTATTAAAAATATTCAAATACTACTTTCTCACAAAATATCAATAAATTTCCCAGGAGAAGTCCTATAATGATTTATGCACAAATGTCAGTACTATTTATTTCTATTGCAGATTACATTTAGGTCACCATATCTTTTACACTAGTTACACACTGCATGATTCTAGCACATGTCATTTGTGCTATGAGTTAGATAAATGGTAATTCCCAAGAGGTATGAATACTTCCATAGTAGGAAGTCCGAAGACTGATATTCTTGTGGACACATGAGTAGCAAACAACTGTTTGATGAAATACTCCTTTATCTCCTACTAAAGCAGATGTCTCTGAATTTAACTGCCTGTATCAACTGCCTTGCAGCCATCTTTTTGTCTAGCAACCTATTACTTCAAACTTCAATTACTCTATTTCACAGGCAGTATTATCTTACAGGTTGTATATCTTACAGTAATATTTTTATAGGTATGGTATTAAAATGAGTATTCAGAGCTGGGAAGTGATGATACACACCTCTAATCCCTGAATTTGGAGGCAAAGGCAGGTGGATCTCTGAGTTGAAGCCAGACTGGTCTACAGAGAGAATTCCAGGACAGGAAAGATTACATAGAGATTCTCTGTCTTCAAAATCAAAAGGAGAAGAGTAGAGGAGGAGAAGAAAGGAAGAGAGGAGGAGAGGAAAGGAGAGGAGAGGAGAGGAGAGGAGAGGAGAGGAGAGGAGAGGAGAGGAGAGGAGAGGAGAGGAGAGGAGAGGAAAGGAGAGAGAAAGAGAAAGAAAACAGTATTCTGTAATTAAATGTTAAAACTACTACAGCTACAATGAATCAAATAGCTTACTGTAAAGCTTTTGAAACCCATATCACTGAGGCTTTCTACATAAGAATTTACTGCTCTTACTCTAATAGACATGGTAATCTATTTAACTCTTCCTCATTTGGAAAAGGGAGAAACAAGAAAAATTCCCATCACTTCTTTAGGCTTTAGGAGAGAAAAGCTGATTGTGGGTCAATAAATAGATTTTTTCCAACTGTTTTAAAGGTTTAGATCAGGTTAGGTCAGCCATTCCAGTTTGCTTGCTTTTATTGATTTGTAAAATTACAAAAACAGAGTAGCATTACCCTCATTTAAGTCCCTTTCTTTATTTTGCCAAGTGTTTTGATTCTAGAGGAAACTGCCTTATCTCAGCAGAAATAAAGCCACAGAATTGGCCACCAGCTACTGAAGAAAGGTGGTTCTCCCCAGGGAGGCTTGGGGGAGGAGGGGGAGGAGAGGGAGRGGGCGGAGGAGGTGGTAGAAATGAAAGAGAATATTCTGGGTTCACTCAGTGTCATTCCTGATATTTCAAGGTTAGGAATCAGAAATTCAACAGGTCCTTTGGTGAATACAACAGTCCTGCAACACAATGAAAACTGTATCACAGAATAATCATATAGTCCTAAAATGTAACAATCAACTTAAAGACCCAATTATGCTTTGTTCAAAACTGTATCTGAGGTTGTCCCTGCTCCAGAAAGTCCTGCTTCAATAGCACTACCACTTGTGGCATTTAATACAGAGCTACAGAACCCTCTATCTGTAGCCTTTGCATACGAATCCCAGGTAAGTGTCTTTGTAATTACTACTTGGCTATCAATTCTAACACAGTTGTGCTATAACATTCACACAGTATTTATTACTGGATCTTATATATCTTTCTTTCTATCACACATACATATTATCTGTTTTCATCTCTTACACAGTATATTTTATTTCACTTCAGGATAATAAATGGGCCACTACAAAGTATTATTTATTATACAGAAGGAGTAGTGGCGTTCTGTCTGCCCTTACAGTGCTAAAATAAAAAGCTGAATTGATGACCAAGGGAAAGGAAGACACTGAGGACAATAGGGCTCAGAACCACTGAGTTGAAGGCCAGCCTGGTCTATAAGAGTGAGTTCCAGGACAGCCAGGGCTACACAAAGAAACCCTGTCTTGAACCCCTCCACCCCACCCCACCCCCCAAAAAAACAAGAAAAGAAAAAGAAGACAATAGTTAACAYCCTGACTTACAAGCAGCCCCTAAGCCCAGAGAGAGCAAGAGAGGAGAACAAACCTCTTCTTTACTCAGCTTCTAAGTCTGCATGCTCCCACACAGTACCCTAACTGCACCTCAGACTGTGTGCGGTCCTGAACTACTTCACAGCCTACAGCCTACTCAAAGTGGTAAGACTGCTTGRMATTCAAAGGAACATCCTGCAGATCCAGGCAGGACAGCACAGCAGAGCTCCTCAATCTGTCAGCTTCCACAGTGGTAAAGTCACTTTCACTTTCAATGGTGACAGAACTTCCTTGTGTTTTATCTCTCACTGGGTAACAGATTTTCAGACCCACTTACCTCAGTGGTAGTTCCTATKTCAGCAGATGGGCTGCAGGTGCTGGTGTCCGGTGGAGCTGTGCCTACGCTGCTCCGAACTGGAGAACCAGGGACAGGCCCTGCCATTGTCTCTGGGTAGACTGAAGATGGACTAAGATTGCCTCTCCTCTGAATCTTATTCCAGACTTTACTCATGGTATCAGCCAATTCATAAATGAGCTGGACCTGAGTGAAGGGGAGAGCAGGGAGAAGAATCACATTTTCAAATTCTATGTACAACCTACTAGAATGCTAGATATAAGAAAACTGACAAGTTCAAAATGTGAGAGTCTACAAAATAACTAACAATCAAGTAACGGCCAAAACCCACCACGGGGCAGGACTGATTTACACCAACTGCAAACTTACACTATGCTATTTTATGATCAGCAAGCATTTCTGCAGATGGATGCACTCTACCAACAGTGCTCATTATTGACAAGTAGATTCCTTTTAAGAGTGATAATGAACAAATACAAATGCCTCTTACACAGAGAGCTGGTGAGAGCAGAAAGCAGATACACGCCCTGGGAAGTGTGGGCACTTCATGCACTACAGATTGGCTACCGCCCTTCTTTCAAGATGATTGCCATAGCTAAATCTTCTCTATTTTTCTGAGATAAAAATGGCATGGGATTTCTTTTGAGGCAAGTGAAAAGGGTGATATAACAGAGAGTAGGAAAAGAAAAACATTACCTTATGAGACTTTCAGAGATAGAAAACATCTCCAACCTTCTTCCCCTGAGATATGTCATTCTAATATTCATAGAAAAACTGTTTAACTTGCAAATTGTTTGACTAAGGTCTAAGATATTTATACAAGATTTCATAAATAAGCATTAATCATGGAGTTTGTAGAAGAACATACTGGCTTATACTGTATAAAACAAGCCTGGGGGTGGGGAAAGGCAAACATAACATATAAGCAAACCCACAGCTGGATACCATACTCTGTTTGCAATTTTAAAAAAGTGAAATTTTCCTATTTAAAAGAGTGCCCTAGGACACATCCAGATGATAAGCTGGCTTCTCATGTGTGCAAAACAGATGCACAGAGACACTGCTGTCAATGCTTCCTTGAGGTAAACTCTACATGCTCAAGTTTTCTACTCCTTTTTGTGTACTGAAGTCTCAAATCTTGAGTCATGGATATTTGTAGTTTTAAAATTATCTAATGACTACAGATTCTACGCCCCCCCCCCAAAAAGCTTTAGAAAAACCATTCAAGCCATTTGCTATTTCATAATTAAGATTTTTCTCTTAAAAGTAGGTGTTGGAACCCAAATCTTTATGAATGGTTGTCTTTTTTCCTAAATAAAAGAGCTGTCTAATAAGGAGAGCATTAGCCAAAGGAAGTAAGTTCTGCTCCTAAGGGTTTAGGGTTATTTACTTCAGTGGCACAATACTGTTSTTATTGTCACTACTTGTGACTCCTTCCACTATTGTTCTTAAAAAGATGTGACAGCACATGTGTCTACTGTGGGAAGCAAGCATTGGTGTACACCTCAATTGTAACGCTATTTTAAAAGACCACACTGCTTCTCCTCCCAAATAAAGCAAATGTGGAGGACGAACAGTCAGGTTTCAATTAGAGTTGAGCTGAAACACTAAGGATTAAAATCATAAAATTAAAATGTGTATAACTAAAAAGTACAACTATTCTAAATAACTCATAGAGTAACAGAAACTCTCATTTTCTACTGGTAAGAACATAAGATTTAAAACCAGTTTGGTAGTTTAGAAGGCATATGTATCTACAACGTTATGCAGCCAATTCAAGTAGTTTCTGTATTAAAAAAAAAAACTGATGTCTGCAGAGAACAAATGAAGATCAATCATATAGCTAAATGTTACTTAGTAACAACAAGAGGACACATGTAAAATATGAACTAATCTAAAAATGACTGTGTAGAATGAAGGAAGCTAGACAAAAATCACAACTGTAGAATTCTATCTACACCATGGGATTTCAAAAGACTACAACTTTTAGGACAATTTCTATGAAGATTTAATGAGTATATATATCCCAAACTTTTTCAAACTGGGTAACTTAAACATGGAGTTTATACTAAGTATACTTCAGTAAAACTGGATTAAGAAAGGAAAAAAATGAATATATATGATATTCTATGAGCTTTGTGTGAAGGTAACTAAACAGCAATGGCAATCTGAATATGACATATCAACCAAATAAAAATCTTTATTCACTAAACATTCAGAAATGAAGAAAATCATATCATTAATGATGGAACAAAAGTGGAAGCTTATGTCTGAGATTTAAAGTATGAAATGGATACCAACTTAGATCTAGAATGAGCAATTAGTACTCAACAAGAGTCGAGTACATGCAGTAGGTACCYGCTGGGATCTAGTACATGACATGGATGCCCACTCAGATCAAGAGGATGAAGTGGACACTCCCACTCACGACTCTATCTAACACCCAATCTGTCTCTACAGGATCAAGGAAGCCAGGTGAGGAAAAAAATGTCTGATTTTATAAAAGAAGGAGAAGGTGAGGTATAGARAAGGAAAGAGTTGAACAAATCAACTATGTTCAAACTTTGAGCAACARGGAACGAGTAATAAGAAGAGAGTTCCCTGTTTAGGAAGAGAAAACTAATWAATTCCAGAGTTTGGGAAGTGAAACAGTACTAGGCTCTTACTCTTAGAAACAGTTCAAATTAAGCACTATCACTTTTACATATTGTTATATTTCAATTGTCATAGTGATGGAAAGCTAGGAAATTCAAACGGAGAAGCTGAATCTATTGTTTCCTGTTCTATTTTGTAGAACTTAAGGAATCAAGCACCTCAATAAATAGATGATAGATAGGTAGGTAGATAGATAGATAGATAGATAGATAGATAGATAGATAGATAGATAGATAGATGATACAGACAGATGATTGATAGATAGATGAATGAAAGATGATAGATGATATACACATGAATAGATAGACTGATGATAGATGATAGATGATATACAGACAGATGGTTGGTAGATAGGTAGGTAGGTAGGTAGGTAGGTAGGTAGATAGATAGATAGATAGATAGATAGATAGATAGATAGATAGACAGACAGATAGATAGATGGGTAGATTGGATGGATGAATGGATAGATGGATGGATGGACGGATGGATGGATGGATGGATGGATGGATGGATGGATGGATGGACGGACAGACGGCTGGATGTTTAAAAAGAGGTAGGGGGAAGAGAAGAGCTGCATTGTACTGAAAAGGAAATTCTATAATATGGAATTATAGTAAAATTTATTTTTTTTAAATACTTCAAAAACTGACCTGGCTGATAACTACTAAAGCTGGAATAGATT
>BDUI01000205.1:251092-289816 GCA_002335545.1 Apodemus speciosus
AAAAAAAAAAAAAAAGAGTGCCCAGAATTCACTGGTGAAGCTAACAGAATCTTCATCAGCAGAGCATTTTGCATGGGATGTAAGTACATGGATGTGGTGCCAAGTTGGATTTTCTGTATCACAAGACAAGGCCAGGAGAACTTCCCAGTTTCCAAACTGAAATTTGAAAGAATGGATGTCTCCAAGATGTGAGAGAAAGGATACTTACATCAAGACAAAGATGATACAGATATAACTTTTTAAAGCACTCCTTTTAATATCTCATATTACCAACCTAGGCCAGTTTCTAATGGAGCTTTCTGTTCAAGAAAAGCAGAGAAATGGATATCAAAAATTRGAGGCTACAACACAGGCTATCTGCTTTTAGCAATAGACAGAATATACAGTAACCCAAATACCAGAATTCTTCATTCTTACATCCACATAATGTGAACAAGGTGTTGAACTATTTAGTACTGTTGAAATTTGAGCTGTTACTRAGATACAGAATAGTATTTTCCTTATGACTCCACACTTTTCAAATTCACCTTTTGTTTGAAATGAGTATGTCACAGTTCAAAGAGGTATGAATTTACAACTGAAATTACTGCAATCCAAGAAATCAAGTACACACTTGAAAGTAACCCACGGTCAAGTCATCTCACAATTATTTACCTTGTGTAAAGCAAATTAGAATCCTGAAAAGTAATATATTCAATTGCTTCTATGTAATATACTTATTCACAATTCAAGTGGTTTCAATTAAACCCTCTTTGATTTTAGCTTTGGTCTATAAAAATGCCACAAAACCCCAGCCGAATCCCCATCCCCTAGGGAATCAGACTCTTGGTGCATACACAGGGGCCTCATAGCACTTCCTGATGCCCTTTCTGCCTTTCCATCTATCCCATCATTAGTAGTTTGTGATTCTGCTGACCCACAGAGGACCTTCATGCTTCTTCCTACCCTTCATCCAGATCTCTCCAGAATCCGGCTGGAGTCCATCCACGCAGTCCAGGCCCAGCCGCTATAGATGTGGCCTTTTGGAATTTCTAGTGCCCTTTTCAGCCTTTCCTTTTAGCCCATCTCTAATCCTTCCCGACTCCCTAAGCAACAGCAAAATAACTCTACAAGAGACTTCACACCCTCCAGAAAATATATCTATACCAGATAACGATACCAGATCCCAGGGTAAAAACACAAACAGCTGATACAATATGCTTCTTTCAGAATTCGGGAACCCAGAGACYCCAAAATGAGCAATTTAGCTGAAGCACAGGACAAAGATTTCTAAATCACAGCCATGAACTTGTTCTAAAAACTTTAAGAAGGACATAAATAAATGCTCTAGAGACCATGAAAATATAAACAGTTCAAAAACTAATAAAAACAATTCAAGACATGAAAGAATTTACAAAAGAAATAGAATCATTAAAGAAAATGCAAACTGAAATAAAACTGGAAGTGAAAACTCATGATGTCACAAAAAGCTGAGGTAAGCTTCAGCACCACGTTAAAAGCCATGGCAGAGAGCCCAAGTGAGGGTGCCTGAGTCTCACCTGGGAGAGAGAACAAAGCAACCACAAGTGGGGAGGAAGAGCAAATGGAGGGAGGAGGGGAACATGACTTGGTACTGGGTGAGGAAAAGGGCTGAAGCCCTGAGGGTCAGCAGAAAGAATGGAAACAGGCAACCTCAGGAGACAGGAGTTTCGGGGGGATGGGGGGGGACCCTCCAGAACGCACCAGAGACCTGGGAGGTGAGAGACTCTCAGGACTCACAGGAAGGGACCTTAGACGAAATGCCTGACAGTAGGGAGAGGGAACCTACACAGCCCACCTCCAGCAGGAAGACAGGACATCAAATGAGGGAGGGGGGCATCCCACAGTCACAACTCTGACCCATAAGTGTTCCTGTCTGAAAGAATTACAGGAATGGAAATGGAGAGGAGCCTGAGGAAAACATGTTCCAGTGACAGGCTCAAAGTCATATCCAGCTCAAGGGGAAGTCCCAAGGCCTGACACTATTATTGAGGCTACGGAGTGCTCTCAAAAAGGGACCTAGTATGACCGTACTCCAGAAGACCCAACAAGCTGCTGAAAGGGTCAGATGCAGAAATTTGCACCCAACCAATGGACAGAAGCAGCTGACTCCTGTTGTTGAATTGGGAAAGAGTAAAAGAAGCTGAGGAGAAGGGCAACCCTATAGGAGGACCAGCAGTCTCAATCTGGATCCCAAGATCTCTCAAACACGGGACCACCAAACTGGCAGTATACACCTGCTGATATGAGAACCCCAACACCCATACAGTAGAGGACTACCGGGTCTGTGTTCATTCAGAGAAGATGCACCTAACCCTCAAGAGGCTGGAGGCCCCAGGGAGTTTGGAGATCAGGTGGGGTGGGGTTAGGGACATCCATGTGGAGACATCGGGATGGGCAGGAGGTATGGGATGTGGAACGGTCAGAGGGTGGACTAGGGTGGGAGTGAACAAAATATGGAGTGTAAAAAATTAATTAATTAATTAATAAAAAAACAAGGTAGAAAAACACAAATATCTAGGGCAAAGAAAATATTAAATCTATGAAAATCCAGGCACAAAACTTTCAGAAAATATGGAACNAAAAAAAAAAAAAAAAAAAAAAAAAAAAAAAAAAAAAAAGAGTTGCACAGGAAAAGGAACAATCATCTAGAAAGGCAGGCCCATCAGAGTAACACATTCCATGCCAATGAGAGCTCTGAGAGCCGGAAGATTCTGGGCAGCTGTTAAGCTCTGAGAGGCTACTGATGCTGCCCAGAATACTATATGCAATAAAACTATCCATCATAATCTATGGAAAAAGAAAACATCCTACGATAAAATCAAATTGAATCCACTCTGTTTACCAATTCAGCTCTACAGAATGCACTAGGACAACTTCATTCTGAGGAGAAAGCTTATACTCAGAGCCAAATGAATTCAATGCAGAATCCTATCAGACCTTAAAAATCAGTACCCCTCAAATTATTAAGTAAAATAAAAATTGAAGGAAAATTTCCTAATTTTTTATAAAGCCACTATTACCTTGATACTGAAACCACAGAAAGATTCCGCCCCCAAATGAAAGAAAATTATAGACTAATATCCATTTTGTATAGAGACACAAAACATATCAATAAAATAAGTTATAAGCTGAATAAAAATGCATGAAAAAGTTTATCCACCATAATCAACTTGGCTTATTTATTGCTGGCAGGACTGCAAAGTGGTATAACCTCTATTGAAATCAGTGTGGCAGTTCCTTAAAAATCTGAAAGTTGGTCTGCCATTATGTCAAGCAACACCACTCTTGGGTATATACCCAAAGGACTCTACATCTGACTGTAAAGATATTAGCCCACCCACGAACACTGCTGCTTTATTCATTACAGTCAGAAACTAGAAACAGTCTAGGTGACCATCACTAATGAATGGATAATTCAAATGTGATAGATTTACACGATGTAATATTATGCAGCCATTAAGAAGAATGGAAAGTGCAGGTAAAGTATCCTGAGCGAAGTAACTAGGACACAAAAGACAAACACTGCATGTCTTCTCAGATATGTAGATGTGAGCTTTTATGCTACAGCTTTGTGTGTTTCAATCTAAACAGGCACAGAGTCTAGATACCTGATACGGGATGGGGTGGGCTGGGGGACACCCTCCAGAAARGGAGAGACAGAGTAGAGTGCAACACAGGGTGCTAGAAAGGGATGGAGGGGGAAGGGTGCACAGGAGGAGGGGGTATCAGGGAGGGGCACCAGGACTCTTGAAAAAAATTTAAATGTACCCTCTTCAAGGATGGGCCGTGGGATCACAAAGGGAATCTCCTGCAGCGGCTCCATGTACTTGTGACCAGCACTAATAATCTTTATCTGCGGCAGACACAGGACAAGTGTCCCTGGCATGCTGGTTTGACCATGGTACCAGCTTCTTACTGTCCCAGGGATGTCACCACACACAATTGTACTTGGGGAAGGCAGGTTGTCATTTGGAATGAACACACAGCAAGACTGTACATCAAGCTAGAAAAGAAAAGCATAATTAAAATATTAAGGTCAGATCAAACTTATATTTGAACTACTAATATCGTCACAATAAATAATGAAGTAAAAATGGAAGCCATGCCCTCCACATTTCTTCATGAGTTAGTTTACTCAAGAAATCCAAATGACAATTGGAAAAGCATTGCTTCACGCTATAAATCTGATACAAGCACCCAGTGACATGAGACCAAAACTGAAGCTGCTCTTCACTTATCTTCAAGAATCATGAAGGACACAGGACACGTGGCTGGGAGATGCTGAAGACACAGACTTCCTGTTTCTCCAGGTCATTAGATGATGCTAGCAGCAGGCAGATAAGGTTATCAACTTTTTGTTTTGTTTTGATTTTTGGGCGTTTTTGTTTGTTTTTGGTTTTTGAGACAGAGTTTCTCTGTGTAGCCCTGGCTGTCCTGGAACTTGCTCTGAAACCAGGCTGGACTCAAACTCATASAGATCCACCTGCCTCTGACTCTCAAGTGCTAGGATTAAAGACTTGAGCCACCACTGCCTGGCGATTTTTAAAGTTTTAATAATGCTATTTGTATGCCCATTCAGGCCCTGTATTTAAAAATTAGAAACTAAAATAGATGAACACATACTTAAAACACCCAGTTCATAGCTCTAAACAATCATTAAAATAATGTGTCTACGCAACAAACTTTGTGTATACACTCTTTGAGGCAAAATGTATATATATGCACACATGTGCCATATGTATTACACATGGTAATATGAAGTTTTAGAAATCAAAGTGATTTGTTTCAGTTTAGTCTTCAATTTATTATGTAAATTGTTATTTTACATAAAATGTTTAATTCCCCTTAAAAATTGAGAATACTTACTTAATTCACCAGAAATAGAGAATTAAAGACAAATATGCTGAAATGTAAAACTCAATGATATCAGTTTTGTTTTTAATAATTTAGAACCAGTAAAGATTAAGTTAAATTAGTCTTAGTTGATGCTAAGTACAAAATAATATTACCTTTGGGGTTATAATTATGCCTCAAATCTAAGATACTATAATTACTTTTTTAAAGAAGTATAAATGATTACTTAATATTATCCTATTAAAATTGTGCAACAAAAATATGATTTGATGGTAGGATAAAACATGTATTGCTTAGTAAGTTTAGGGATACTTTAGGTAATTATGTTAGTAAGGAGAATGTGTTTTATAATAAATAATGAAAGACACAGTAATATCCCTTCTTTCAGGTTAATATATTTCTAGCGAGGGCATGGAATTCCACTCAGAGTTCCTTGATACAATACATAATTCACTGACATACAAATAAATAACTCTGTTTGTATTGGCTTCACATCTTTGGATATAGACAGTTACTGGATTTGGTGATGGAAAATGGCACATGACCTTCTGCAGAGACAAATGCATGTGACGGACATATCACTGGACTTCATGTGATGGATATATCAATGGACTTCTATTAGTTCCACGACCTTACCTTGCAGCTTTCACAGTAGAAGTAGGTAAGAGATAAGCAGTTTATGATCAGGTCAAGATCACAACATTCTCCATTGAGACACAAGTCTAAATGCCTTACATGTATAACTAATATTTTAAATATTTACCATAATGCATTAATGATGTTTAATTGTACAAGTTACAATGGCAAAACCTAAGTGAGCTTTTTTAATTCGGGGTAAGAGACCAAACTATAAATAAATATTGACATTTCATATAGATATTATGTTAAAAATGCTCTCAATATTGGGAGGTCATAAGTTTAATATGCTAAAACATGTGACCATACAAAGTCAGCTTTAAAAATAAAATTCTAATTGTACTGTGATTTCCAAAATCATAAGATATCCCACTCTACTAACTTAAAAATCAACTATTTCATAGCATGGAAACAGTGAATAATAAASCATACATAGTCAATAATATACACATATATGAGTCAGGTTAAAAACTCTGAAACATAAGTTTTCTAAAATATGGTATTTATTATGACAGTTCCACTAGTGATTAGATCTAAAMACATGCTACAATTTGCTCAAAATTATTATGGAGTATACCATGTATTCTATACAGAGGCTATGACATGAATCTTTTCCACACTTTTAGAATAACTGTTAAACTGTGTGTCTAAACTGTGGTTTAATGTAAAATGTTGAGTGATTTATAGTATTGGGCATAAGTGTGCAACTGTAAATTCGGCAGTAGTGTAAGGACCTGACAATTCAAGGGAAAAAAATGAAGTAATCTCCCAGTAAGACATCCTGAACCTGGGGTCAGATTTTGTTCATGGAAACCACCTGGTTGGGACCCTCTGCACGACACCAAACATGAATGATCTTTAAAAACTACCCTATTCATTAATGCACTGCAGCTGCACTGTGCTACTCCATTTTTCCATGGCAACATCCTTTCTGTTTCAAGGATCTTGTTTCAGTTTTGGTAGCAACAAGTTCTTTTGCCAACATTGAAAACATTCATGGGTGAAAGTAAGGCACTTATAAATTTTTGGAGTAGAACCACCTCTATTTGATTCCTACTAAGTTAAGGGCTATGTGCTTAGGTATCAGATATGGAGAATAAACCAAAAAAGTAAAAAAAAAAAAAGTTTGGTATTCATATTTTAAAACATGAAATTATAGCAATGTATTCTTTTTATTAAATTTCAAGTTTATGTGCCATAGAAAAGGACTCATGCCTGGTGTTTCCCAGCTCCATAGGTGAAATTCCAAAATCAGAAGACTGTTCTTTCCTACTGAGGGACTGAGAGGGAGTGGATCTAGACARAAGTAGGGAGGGATTGGGAGGAGTAGAGGAAAGGAAAAGTGTAATCAGGACATAGTGTAAGAGAAAAGAATCCAATTCAAAACAAGGGGAAATGAACTGATCTTTGTGATTTATTTGCTATATAAGCGTGAGGGCAACTCATTTAAAAAGAAGTCTTCCCACAGTAATCTGAAAACCACCCGCTCTCTCATGAACTACCAGATGAAAGTTCTTCCTCGCGCTCCAGGTGCTTTCACAACGATAACTGCTTCATAGGCACAAATACGTTCCCTCATTTGAAATAAAGCCTTAGGGATAACTGTACTTATTTACAAACACTAAAGAAGGAGGTATTCTCTATGTGAATAGACTTTATTCTTTAAGAAACAATTTCAGGAATAGACAAATGGCTCAGCAGTTAAGAGCACTGACTGCTTTTCCAGAGTTCCTGAGTTCAATTCCCAGTAACAACATGGTGGCTCMCAACCAYCTGCAATGGGTACCCTTCTGGTGTGTCTGAAGACARCTACAGTGTACCTAAACAAATAAATAAATTCTTTTTAAAAAATTCAAATTAAAGGRAAAAAAAGCCTGACATTTTAAGCTACTTTCCTCCTGTTTTTTAATCTGTGCACTCTTTCAGATCGACAAGGATCTGAACTGAAACTCAAAGAACACAGAAACAAAATAATAGGCCTGCCATGAAAAGGATTACAATAAAGACTGACAAAGCACTATGGTAGAGGYGTCATTGGTGTGTAAGACTCTGTAGAATTGAAACAAATAAATACGTGATTGAATTACTTCATAATTTCAGAGAATTCCTCAATATCACAAAACCTTCAGCAGACCACTACTTCTAAGTGAATACTGTTCCTACTTCATTAGTGCTACAACATGTAACACAGTTCCTAGCATTTACTAGGTATGCAAAAAACAACTGTTAAATACACAAATGATGATTTTTACAACTAAAAATTGAAGTCATTTCTTCATTTATGCTATTCACAGGTTTTTCCAAGAAGAAATCTATTAGGTGTAGAGAGCCTTACTGGGGTACCAAGCCACCTGGCAGGAACTTGACATCGATCAATGTGAAGTTCCTCTCCCAGCCTTTGAGCAGGAACTCCTGTGTTAGCCATAATCCCCTCCACCTAGGGTGGAGYRCTCAAAGGTGAAGCCCATTGCTCTTCAAGGATTTGCAGTTTCCTGAGAAACACTAGCCACCTGCAGAGCAACYRAACAGGTTCTGCAGAGAAGTTTCCAGCCTTTGGGGGAAGGCTTTTCCCCTGCCTATATATTTGGAGTCCTCCATTAAACTTTGAGACCTTGAATAGCAGGTGTTGTCTTGGTCGCCATGTCTTTTTGCTGCCTTCCCATACATCCCCAGCTTCTCTTCCAGGTAACCCGTTTGATGTAACTGCAGGCAGTTACAATTAGGACAATTAATAAAATTGACTTAATGGTCAGATAAGTTCAAACACAACTTTGGTACATGTAATAGTCATTTTCCTCATACAGGGGAAATACAACATTGACAGAAAGATGTATGATGCTGCCAACTAAACATTTTCTAAATAAATCAACAAATAAACACTAAGTGTCTGCTATTTGCAGAACTGACTTCGAGTATTTAAAAGGATGTACATGGTACACACTCTAAACTTTGGTTGTATACCTGTGTGTTTGTATTAGAACAAAGACTCAAAATTATAACCAACTTTCACATTTATATTATTATATTTCATATTTATATTATTTATATTCCATATTTATATTATTAGTGTGTTTCTTATTTTGGTCTCTCCGGATGTGATGAAGCACCATGGCCAAAAGAAACCTGCAGAGGAAATGGCTTATTTCAGCTCACACCTCCCAGTCACTGTTCAGCACTAAGGCAATTTAGAGCTGGAACTCACAGCAGGAACCTGGGCCCTCCCACATCAATGATCAATCAAATGAATGTATCAGAGGCTAGCCCACAGGCCAACTAGGTGGGAGCATTTTCTCAACTGAAATCCTGTCTTCCCAAATGACTCTGGCTTTTGTCAAGATGACACAAATCCAGCCAGCATAATGTGTCATGGAAATATTTTGCATATGTAATCTAAATATACCCAAGTGTAAGTTTCAAATAAAAATAAAACAAAATCTCAAGGGGAAACCTTGAATATCTTCCATACTTTTCCCTTTCAGTCTTGATGGGGTGGACGTTAAATTCCTAGAGTTGGATTTCAGACTTCTTCTTGCTAAGAAGCTAAAATATGGCTGCAACTCTGTTAGTGCCTATAATTAGGAAGGTAAATCTCCATATAAAACCTTTAGTGTTAAGTGTTATAAAACATGTTTTTATAATTAATGCACTGGCTCTTCATCTGTCTGTCCTGAAATGTCCACTCCTCCTTGACTGAATTGTGTCAGGAAGTTCTCTAGACACCAAGACACTACTATTATTTCATCACTGGGCAAAGCTAGGGTTAAGTTCCCCAGGAGAGAATTCAATTGCCCTAGTTTAACTGGCTTACAGTACATTACTTGAGACAGTATGATTGACAAGCTCATCAAAATACTAAGTAGTTCTATACATAATGGCAGAGTGCCATTAAAAAACTCAGAAAACAAATCAACCTTTGAAATGTTCTAGGACAACAACCTGAACCACAGTACATATGAGCAAAACAGCAGAGTTCAGCAACAGCAAGGACAATGCTTGCCTTTCTTTGAGCTCCAGGCCAGAGCATCTCAATTTTTATGACTGGATATAAAATTAACCCCAACAAATTAGTAGCCTTCCTTTATACAAATGATAAATGGGCTGAGAAAGAAATTAGGGGAAAAAAACGCCTTTCACAACAGCCACAAATAATATAAAATATTTGGTGTACTTCTAACAAAGCAAGTGAAAGATCTGTATGACAAGATCTTCAAATCCTTAAAGAAAGAAATTGAAGACCTCAAAATATTTGCAACTTTATGTCATTGTTAATTATTTGCTTGCTGAATAAAATTATAGCTTTTGGAAATGTAAGATTATTGCTGATGATACTGGCCCTCGTGGTTTTCAGATAAAGAAAAATGTTAAAGAAATGAGCCTAATATAATCTGTTAAAAGGTCCTCAAGCAGAAAATGTCTAAGTCAACATGTACTCTAAAACATAACCATTATAAGGATGTAGAAAAGCCCTATTTTGCAACTAAAAAAATAAAGAGTATACACCAAATATTGTTAGTGCCTTTAAACATGGTTTTAACATATCAACTTCAGCCCCAAACTCAATTTTCCATAAACTCTGGCCCCAAATATATTTACTTCTCCAAACTTTTACTAAAATAATAATCTTTTGATGGTTTTAAAGTTATGGTGTTCAGTTTTATCTGATGACAGGTTCAGAGTTTACTGTTTTACATTTTGATCAATAAAACATCTTAGAAAACAGAAAATGCTTTTTTAAGAATATCTTAACTTAGATTTAAATCACTTAATCAGAATATATGTAATGTTCTCTCTAAAACTTACATGATATATTAACATCTGGAAATATAGTAGGTATAACCCAGGACAAGGACTGGGATATAGCACATAAAATCTCATGGTCAGAAACAAAATAATTTATGAAATGAAATACTCGAATGCAAATTAATACCCAGTATACTTACTCAAAATGAAGAACCATAAAATACATGGTGCATTTCAAAGGTTGTGAGTGACAAACTTTATGTGATGTGTATTTCATTGAATTTCATATAAAACAAACAAAAAAAAGGAATAAGGTCTACTGTGATGGTTTACATCTAAACATTCCCTTTATATTCTTCATGCTCCTTCCTGATGCTCCTCTCAAGAAGAGGCACTTTTAGAAGGTGTGGCCCTGTTGGAGTAGGTGTGTCATTGTGGGTGTGGGCTTTAACACCCTCATCCTAGCTGCCTGGAAGTCAGTATTCTACTAGCAACCTTCAGATGAAGATATAGAACTCTCATGAGGACAATGGACTGAACCTCTGAACCTCTAATCCAGCCCCAATTAAATGTGGTCCTTATAAGAGTTGCCTTGGTCATGGTGTCTGACCGCAGCAGTAAAACCCTAACTAAGACAGCTACCATTATCTGTATTTATGAATAACTAGCAGTGAAGTGTCATTAAGTAAAGCTAATTATACAAGAATCACAATTACTCTGAGACTGGTAAACTTGGAATTAACTGTACATGGTAATGGTATACTTCATAGCACAGATAAGCAATAGAAAGGCCAGAGTTAACAGGTAAACTGACCATGACTCCTGGAAATTCAACACTTTTTGGACTTCCACGAACATTTCAGCCTCTCCCACTCATCTGATTAAGTTTCCTCAGGGACATTCCATTTTCTACTGATTACTTTAAAGTAATGTGTCAGTGGCCCATTGTTCTTTCAATTGACATGTTTTCCTGAATTTCTAGTTTCTTCCATTCTCTTTGTCTTAAGCACCTTTGGGAAGACACCCCAGATCAAATTTCCACTATAAGTCTATAGTAGAAAGGAATATTCTAAGATGCCAATATATTCTAATAATACTCTAAGACASGAGTATATATCAGTTAACCATGTCAAATACACACATAAAATCAGACCCAATTATTTTTCTAATTCTGAAAAGCAGTGTTCTACTGTTTAAATTGTATCACTATTCAGACACTACAACCAGAGTGGGATTACCTCCTAGATTGCTTTCTCTTTCCCTAAGGCCTTCAGTTAGTAAGTTAACTTCAACCTGAGTCATTTGGTTATTCACTTGATTTACTGCCTGGTGTTCTGAAACCATGGTTTTCTGTATTTTGTTCATTTATTTTCCATATTTCTGGCAGTAAGATGTGATTCTGTTAACTCATCCTGAGTATAATATAGAACACTATATATACATGTATACATATATATTGTTAAGGAATTAAGGAATATAAAGGGAATGTTTAGAAATATAAAGGAAATATAATAAATGATTTTCTAAGCCTGGCATCTAGCTTTGTATCTTTTGAAAATGGTATCAAAAAAAGATAATCATACAATGTTTTTTAATTCACTGTAGAAAAGATAAGGAAGGAAGGAGGTAATTTTTATTATACTTATTAATTATTAACAGCATTTAAGGTCATGATACACTTCACTTGGYTGTTACTGTTAACTCTTGCATTATAGAACACAGGATGGTGTCAACTAGTTCTATTAATCATTGAATATTCACCTGGGTCACTATAATATGGTGTGGATATGAAATGTTCCCCAGACCTGCGCTGAAGGCATGGTCCGCAGATGGTGGGATAACCCACTGATGAGACCCTAGCTGGTTAGTTAGAAGGTGGGTCTGAGTTGGAAGAAGTGAGCAGGAGAGCCTCTGAACGGTGTGTGCAGTCCCTTGCCAACTCTCTGTTTCCCAGATGGCTGGAGTTGAGCACCTCTGCTTAGCTATACTTGTTTGCCATACTCCAGTACTCAACACAGGCTCACAAGCAAAGGAGCTAGCCAACCATACGTTTTTCTTCTAAGAAACAACAACTCAAAGTTCTGAAGTAGAGTTTTCTAAATCTCTCAAAAGGAGTTCCACATGAGATGTTTCACATCAGGTCACTGGGTATATGCATGTGCACATGTGAAGTGAAGTAATGAATAAAGTGAAGTAATTCCTTCATTTTGTCTTCAGGACTTCTACACGTATACTAGAAAAAAACACACTTATACTAAAAAAAATTATTAACAGAGAAAAAAAGAAAAAAGGACATATACTTCACAGACAAAAAAGTTTATAATTATCAAAATTAAGTAATTTTTACAAGGTGTAAATGAAAATCCAAAAAGAATATTACTACTAAGTTCTATTATATATGAAATGTAAAGAAAAGTATGTCTTCYGTATTAGATTTAATAGTGACAAACGTGTTCAAACAAAAATGCCAACTCCAAAAATACTGTGAGGTGAACAAGTTGAGTTATATGCATTAAAAACTCTAGAATAAAACATAGTATTCACAAACATAACTAATCATAAATCTTTTGGAAAATATTTTTTAAAAAAATCAGTGTTCAGAATATATGTTATTTTAACTTAAAAACAAATTCAAAATATATACATTTTAATAAACCATGTATTGCCACATAATTTTGGCTGTAAAAGGCAAACTTTACCGATGGACATGAGATGAACTGTGGGAAGACTGTCTGTAATAAGCAAGTGTATCAGGAGACACCAGACAGACTAGAGAAATGCAGCCTATAATAAGCACTGCACCAGTGGACGTGAGACGGCACAGCGCTGTTGCTAGAGAGACTGTAGCGTTACTGAGTATGCTGTAGTTCTTATAGCATCATGGGAAGTAGAGCCATAATATTTTCATGCTTAAATTTACCTGTAGCGTGAGGCTCTTCACTGCATTCCACAATACTGCAATAAATTCCTTCATTTTGTCTTCAGGACTTCTACATTCTTCATGAATGTGCAGCATGGCCTTCACAGGAACTGACAGTGGTCTGGACTCTAAGTTTAGGAAGAGCTAGTTAGGAAAATATATACATTGTGTTTTTACAAAGCTATACTGTAAATAGTTCTAAGGTGGTTTCTGTCTCTGCTGGTAGGAGATTATAAGTCATTCTGTGGGGTTACTGATGTTAACTATAGTCAAGTCACTGATGACTGAGAGGCTAACTTCTAGGTGAACGGAAATGCTCTCCTAATTGAGAGCTCGCTTTATGAACTAAGCTGTAACTTCAGTTCTGCACAATAATTCATCATCATAAAGTGATAGAAAACAGGTCTGCCCATAAATAAAACGTTCAGATGGCAATGCTTTACTTACAAAATTATTTCCAACAAAAAGTAAGAAATAATACAACAAACAGAAATTATATAAATAGCAAAATATACCAAATAGAAAATAAAAATGTTTTATAACAAAAATTAATCAAAGTATATAAAAGGCTTATGTCATAATAAAAAAAATGATATTCTCTGTTAATACAAATTTGGTTCATTGACAAGAACTACCGAATTTCAAAACATTGATAAGATTTCATGAATTATTTTAAGYTATTTAGTAATTTCTAATAATATGCAAATAATATATATTTATCTTAAGAAATTCATATGTGCTTATAGTGCTCATGTTAATTCAAATAAGTAGTTTACCTGCAAAAGAAAACAGGAAATCAGGGAAGAAAGGAAAAAAGGAAAAGCAGGTGATACAGAAAGAGAAAATTCTAAACAATTACTGATTGCTAAGAACTACGATTGAACAGTGGAAGATGAGGCACTCATAAAAACATTTTTTGGTATCTTTTAAAGTGAAATAAACTGAAATTTTATGATATAATCTAAATATATTTTCACAATAATGTGTAAGTTTTAGTGAGAACTTACCTACTACATATAAAAATTTACAAGAAACTGAAAAATAAACCACTTCATGAATTATCTTTGCGGGTGAAGTGGAAAGAGAGTGCATAAAGGGAATACGTATACCTCCTGTGCATACTGGGATATAAATTCCTTTTATAACCATTATCTACTTTGATTTTCCTAACATATAATTAACTTTAAACACATTGGGACCTCTTTACAAAATAAAATGTTAACTTATACTTACTTTAATTTTCTATCAATTTAATTAAAATCTTTTTAAAAGTATAAATACGGAACATTTTCACAAAGGCTTACTGTAAATTTTTAAAGAACTGAAAATTATTCCTGCTATGTAATGAGTACTATAGTTTGAAACTGATGYACGTAGTGAATGGTAACATGTCAAGTGCATTGCTGTCTGACAGTGAGATAGGAACTACTTCCCAAGACAACTGCATGCTTCTTCTACATGCTGATGTGGATAAAGTCCTCATGGATTAAGACCTCACATAATAAAAATTAAACCATACAGTCCTAAAAATCTTCCTGAAGCATAAGATTATCACATTAATATTAAAGCAAGTTTACCTAGTATGACTTGGATGTACTCACCTTTTTTTTTTTTTTAGCATGAAACTATTAACAATGTAGTGTTTTGTGAAGAGGATGCACAATGTTTTCAGTGTTGTTGTTTAATTTTTAATTATCAATGCTGAATACACCAATTCACAAAAACACAGAGTGAAATGTGACATGCATGTGTAGATCATTTTCAATCTATTAAAATTAGTCCAAATCTAAATCCAAAACCCACTAAAACACTGTTTTCATGAAACTCGGCCAGCAACTCAAACAGCAATCCTTTAAAACCAAACATTCTACCATACAATCCAAGTTGATATATACTTAAAGTCCTTGTTTTCCACAATTAAACCATCATGTCCCTACAATAGCAGGAAGCATAGTCCCTGGTAAGCACAGCACACTTCACACTCAGTAGTCATGGATGTGAGTCAACTCAACAGCTTTCCTTGATGTCGTGTTGAATGATGTCAAGAATAGCACAGAGCATTTGTATTCTATCATCAGACTGAGGGCACAGGATACAGCTTGATACAAACAAGCACTGCACAGAGACATCAGATTCAGTGCATGTTGGAATGTGAATTAACTTTGGCCAGAGCATGTCCAGAAACATTCTACTGTTGCCAATTTTTCCATAAGCTCATACATTCATTTAGGAAAGTGAGACTCTGGGGCTGGAGAGATGGCTCAGTGATTAAGAGTACTCACTGTTCTTCCAGAGATCCTGAGTTCAATTCCTAGTACCAACATGGTGGCTTACAACCATCTGCAATGGGATCTGATGCTCTCTGCTGGTGTGTCCCAAGACAGCAACAGTAACAGTGTACTCAAACATAAAATAAATAAATCTTAAATTAAAAAAGAAAGTGAGACTAAAGAAGGAAGCAGATAACACTGTGAGACTGAAGGGGTGCAAGAGGGCACCATGCGGACTAGTCAGGACTCCCCAGAGATGCTGACACTGGGGACGAGAAGCGGAGATTAGTGCTGCAGCAGGCAGCAGAGGAACATCTCAGTATCAGAATTGAAACCTGATTCAGCCTTGTGTTTAACATCCTAGGTTTGTTCTAGGTCACAACACATTTTAGACCTGAGCAGCATTCAATATACTGAAGCAGAAAGCTGTTGAAAAATAGCTATACAACAGCTTTTTAAAAAGAAAACCACTGTTACAACAGGTTGAGATACCAAATAAATAGCAAACAGAAGGAAGAGTATCAGGGTACTATGCACATGCATGCATTGATACAGTGGATTTTATTATTAGACTGTGTTTACATTTGTGTATGTGTGGTGCCTTTGCTCCACAGCATGTGCATCAACGTTTGGGGACACTTTATGGAGTCAGTCCTTTCTTGCCATGGTGGCTCCCAAGAATCAAACTCAGATTGCCAAACTGAACAACAGTATCCCAGCTGCTGAACCATGAAATGGGTTTGCACATGACTGGAACCCAAAGGAGAAAGGAAGAAAAGAGACTACTGTTCCAAGGTCTTCAAAGTAAGTAATGTTAGAGAAAATAAGCTCTGCTATGTTTAAAGTTTACACTTTCTGTCTAATATCCAAAACACAAAAAAATGTGATATTTACTTTGTGTGTGTGTGTGTGAACAATTTTAAAGAGCTTCTACATATCTCTGTTGGACACTGTACTGGCTAGTCTTATGTCAACTTGACACACAAACTGGAATGAAGGGACCCCAATTGATTTTCCTCCATATGGTCTAGCAGCAAGGCATTTTCTTAATTAGTGATTGATGGGGAGGGCCCAGTTTCTCTTTTCTATAAGAAAGAAGGTTCAGCACACTAGGGAAAGCAAGCCAGTAATCATCACCTCTCCATGGTTTCTGCATCAGCTCCTGCCTCCAGGTTTCTTCCCTGTCTGAGTTCCTGTCCTGACTTCCTTTGATGATGGACAGTGGTATGGAAATTTAAAACAAATAAACACCTTTGTCTCCAACTTGCTTGGTGCTTCTTTTCTAACAACAAAAACCCTAAGACAAGTTAGTACCAGCATTGTGGGGCACTGTGTGACAGACTGACCATGTTTTGAGGAGGACCATGGAAGGAAGGACTCTGGGAATTTGGGTCTGAAAAGCGGTTGAGGGTTGAGAGCCCCATGGGTTTTAAGCCTGAAACATAAGAATGTTGAGAGCTGCCGGGCGGTGGTAGTGCACACCTTTAATCCCAGCACTTGGGAGGCAGAGGCAGGTGGATTTCTGAGTTCCCGAGGCCAGCCTGATCTACAGAGTGAGTTCCAGGACAGCCAGGGCTACACAGAGAAACCTGTCTCAAAAACAAACAAACAAACAACAAAACAAGCATGTTGAGAGCAGTACAGAAGATGGAGAGCTGGCTTGTGACGTTCCAGAGAGAAATTTGAAGACTCTATCAGGACCATTTGTTATTTTGGAAACAGATTCAGTCAAAGAATCAGCTATGATTAACAAGAGACCAACACAACTGAAGTGAAACCTTTGAGTTACTGGGACAGTTGGGTGAGCTGGAGTTAGGAAACTGGTGGTGATTAAGAAGAGACTGGTATCACCGAGGTGGTATCTTCTGGGAAGTAATTTGATGAGAGTACAGAGGAGCTGTGTTTCAGAGGAAGCAAAGGTTGCACCTTGTGCTGGCAGCTAATGAGTAAGAGTCACCCAGGTGACTCTTACTGGTTTTGAAGGCATGAAGGGGTCATGGAGACCAGCTGAGGCTTGGCACTRTGAGAGGCCAGGAGAGGCTCTTGGTAAAGTGCAACCTCAGTGGCAACTGTAGGACCAGGACTGAAGAAGTCATGCAAAAAAGATGAGGCTTGGCACCAAAAAGAGAGCCTCTAAGATGCTACTGGTGAAACTGCAGCCTAGTTGCAGCAGAAGACTGCAGCAGTTTAGGAGATTCTAGTCCCAGGGGATGATTTCCAAGACCATCACCAGCAGTGGAGTGGAGAGAGCCAGAGTGAGGAGCTGCACATACTGCAGACAGCAGAGCTGGAGACGTGACTCAATCTCTTTGGAGGAGCCCAGAAGATAGGGAGTGAGTTATTTAWAATGTTGGAATTTGGTTTTGGTTGGCTAAGATTGTGACTGTGCCCTGCTCTTCCCTCTTGAAGAAGGTATTCAATCTAATCTTGATTTTATAAGAGATTACAGCTGAAAGATTTTGAACTTTTTTTAAATCTTTTGTTGTTGTTGGTTTTTTTTTTGGGGGGTCTCTCTGTGTAGTCCTGGCTGTCCTGGAACTCGCTCTATAGACCAGACTGGCCTCGAACTAAGAAATCTGCCTGCCTCTGCCTCCCAAGGGCTGGGATTAAAGATTTTGAACTTTTAAAAGAGATTTTGAATATTTAGAGAGTAGATATTTTAAACAGACTGAAATTTTAACATGTTTGAATTAATGAGGATTGGGATTTAAAGTTATTTATGCTTTTAATGTAATCTTGGGAATGAATAAGAAGTGAAAGGTACAGCTTAATAGCAATTTGTGTGTTTGTGTGTCAAGTTGAAAAGGGGTCAGCTGTACTGGCTAGTCTTATGTCAACTTGATACATAAACTAGAGTTATCTGAAAAAAGAAAACTTCAACTGAGGAAATGCCCCTATAATACCTAGTCCTAAGGCATTGTCTTAGTGATTGATGGGGGAGGGCCCAGCCCATCATGGGTGTCTCCATAAGAAGGCAGGCAGAGGAAGGCATGAGGAACAAGCCAGTCAGCAGTACCCCTTCATGGCCTCTGCATCAGCTCCTGCCTCCAGGTTCCTGCTAAAGAATAGCAATATGGAAGTGTAAACCAAATAAACTTTTTCTTCCCTGACTTGCTTGGTCATTGTGTTTCATTATAGCAAAAGAACGTCTTAAAACAGGTATATACCATAGTACTAGTAATAGTTACTACTATTTTATATTCCAAGTAAAACAGGGTGTGTGATGTTAGTTTGAGATAAATTAGGTTTAAGGTTAAAACAATGATTACATATTGATTATGCCCATATATTACTTAAGTTCTATCTGCATTTTACAATGATTATTTTTAATGACGACACTTGAGAATACACATTCAAATAACTAAAGAAGAAAGTGACCTTTTCAAATGATTTTTATGTCTAATGGCTGGATAGATTTTCAGCTTTAAAAAACGTGACGAACTGCTTATACTGCTTGAGACTTTTCCTCATGAAAGAAATGACATCCAATGCAATCATTCTGGAAACGCCCTTGGGAAAGAGTGGCTTTTGGATTCTGCTGGTCAGCATGACATGGCATGCAAAACTGCATCTCATGCTGAGCCAAGCAGGGAAATATATGTCATCACTATGTGACATTCAAGATTTCATCTGGAAACGATAATCTCATTCTGACTACTAAAGGGGATCGAGAAGACTGCATTAAAAATTTGAATTTTTGCTGAGTTCTTGCCAATTCATATAAAAACTAGAGTAACATTCCCAAAGAATTCCGTATTTGAGACACTTGCAGTGTACTTATATTAACACCACAATTGTTCTCAAAGAACTTCATAGCTAACTGACATTATAGTTCAAATCATTTTTATAATAGCTTAAGTTAATGGATTTCTGGGAGAAAATTTACAGTGTAACAGATAAAGTTGAAAAATAAATTATACAAACCACAGCTGAGCAATTCAAAATTATACACAACAAACATACGTCCTAATTCCTTTCACTTGGTTGAATAAACTGTAGGCTAAAAATCAAAATAGTAAGGCAGAGTTTCAAAACCTGTGTTCCAGCACTAGGAAGTCTACGGTCAAGACGGGTGATCACAAGTCCAAGGCTAAGATGAACCACATAGCAAGAGCCCTTTCTGAGGAAAACACACACACACACACACACACACACACACACACACACCCTGCGCGTGCGCTCTTGCACAGACACAACATGGGTTGGCGACATGGCTCTGTTGTAGGGCACTTGGGCGGGAGGTCTGGCTTTTGCTGTAGGGCACTTGCTTAGCCCCCCACCGATTTTGGTGTAACATACCTATTTCAGATTATACACTCCAGTCCCCATAACCATGTGCGTAATACAAACATTATTCAATTCTTCTCAAAACAGAATGTGATTCCAGCATATGTTATATGCTCATTTTTAAGTGTGCCATGCCTAATCAGTAAATGAAACATTAGTAAAAACAAAATGTAATAGCTCAAAAAAATATTTTTGGGCCATGTTTATGCTGTCCTTTCATTTTATGGTATTACATGTCATGCTACTTAGAAACATGGCTGTGACAACCCTGGACTGTCATTAATAACTAATCTCCCAATACATAGCAAGAATGCAAGAAAGGCCATATGATACAGGACACGTCATGCAAATTTCTCCTCACGTATACTTTGAATAGACACTAAACAAGAACCGTTTTTGCTTTAATCACAAAGTATTAGGAATGTGAGCCTAAGGTTATCATAACCATGTACACTGCTACAGCCAAGAAACCTGTATCTAAAAGAAACTAAAAGAAAGATAAGCCAATGTGAAAAGAAAGTCCTGACAGTGCAGTGTCTGGTACTAAGTCATGCTAAAGAAAAGATCTGGTTTTGCCTGTCTGACCATGTTGGTTATGGAAATCAATAAACAACCCTTTTGAATATAATTTCTTTCTCTTGTGGTTAGTCTTTCTAATTTCAAAACATGTCTTCCTCAGTAAAGCAATGACATATCAACTAACAATCTGCTGCTAATGTTCTTTCTCCATTCATTATCCAGGCTGCACAGACCTGCAGACGCCTGCACATCCTTGCGCTTATCTCCTAGCCTCCTTTCCTTGTAAGGAACTGTCCCCTATGGGTTCACACTTGACATGGCTCGCAGACCTTGCACGGCCACATCCACTAGTCACTCTCTTCCTCCTTCTTGAGCCCACAAGTCTAGAGGTGTCATCGACTTTCTTCCAGACCTCTGATACTTCCTTCACCCAGCCAATTCTCTTCTCAGATTAACCTAGTCCATGGGATCAGGATCCAATCTGGTAGGTAAAGGTGCCTTTGAACCTACTAGATTCTTTTATCTTCTTTGCTTGTAGTTTCAAAGAATAGCTGTAGAATATTCTAGTAACAGCCTTCGAGGACACACCTTTCCCTGAGGCACTGAAGTAGAAGTTAAGTGTGTTTGGAGTACTGTTAAATCCTCGCAGTGCCATAGCTATAAGACTGCTATGGGACTGAGGACTGAAGATCTGTTTGAGAGCGGTAACACTAGATGACCCTACCTGCTGCTTGTATCCTTCAACTGTTTACACAGACTAGAACCCAAAAATTGCACCGGCGTCCATATACCAGGGGGCTGCTGGTAAAAACTCAGAGCAATATGTTCCAAAGGAAAGCTAGAAACATAACTCTAAAGACTGAAGGGATATGTTGTAGCTCTCAGGTCATAATAAAGCTGTAGGTCTTCAGTCCAGCCTTGGCATCTCAAGGGCTCAGGGTTTACCAGYTTTTCCACACCTGTCTAAAATTCCTACTGGAGAGCAGCAAAAGTACCTCAGCAGAAGAAGAGTGACATCCTAAGACAGGGAAGGAGTAGTTAGAATGGCCATGGTCAGTTCTAGTCTTCTTCCAGCTCTAGTGCTATGCAGCTGTTTGAGTGTACAGTCATGTCAGCTAAGAGTATACACTGCAGAGTGGGTGGAGCTTAGTTTCAATGGGCACACACTCACGAGAAGCCTGCCTTCCTTGATAGGTTTCCTGAGCTTTTGGGTACTGGCTAAGGAACTAACTGTACTGCTTATGTTCTTCTTTGATGCCCATCTGTATAAACAATGAACAATTTGATGAACAATGAACAGCAGACCTATTCATTGGATCTTTTTAATTAGCCCCCAAATTAGCCCCAGAATAACTACAAAAATCTAGACACTAATATTAAAAAGTAGCAATTTTCTTTAAAACAGGTATATAAATTGCAAAAACTATAAACAATACTGGACAAAATATTAAGATCTATTTATATTCTACCTATCTGTGAAAAAGACAAGCAGTTTGTTGATATTTAATTAAGTATACTGACATTGGAGCCTTTCCCTCTGTCAGAAAATTACAGATAAAAAGATGTTAAGTCACAAGGCTCTCAAGATGGCTGTAGGGTTAATGTACTTGGTAACACCACCATCCCCCAGGAAATAATAAATACATAAATATAAAGAAGAGGGAACATCGTTAAACATACTTTAAAAAAAAACAAAATTTGTTAATTAGTGAAATAGGTGAGTAGGTAAAGACATTTGCCATTCAGCCTGAAGAGGAGCCCCACATGCTGGAATGTACACACAGCAGGGGAGGACAACACACACACACACACACACACACACACACACACACACACAGGCTGTGAAGAGCTACCCTTCCCCATACACACATGCATACAGAATAAATAAGGTAAGAGCACCAGAGTGTGACTCCCCAGAAGCCATGGAAACAACCACTGCAGCCCTCCTGTGACTGCACACTCTAAGGGGAGAGGCAGGATCACCAGCGCAAACTGCCTAAGGAGAGCAGAGACCCTGCCCTACATCAACTGACTGAAACTGACAGAAGAAGGAACATTCAACAACAAGAAGGAAATGGCCAGCACCCTTCAATTCTTTATTTGTTCTCAGATCATTATCATTCTTTGTATTTTACTAGTTCATGGCTAAGCAGATTTGCAATTTTATTAACTGTTTTAATTACACTGTCACAGTATGTAGACACATTTTTAAAGGATTCCTGTGTGGTAGAGACAAATCAGTGGTTCGCAGCAGGTCCTGTTCTCACACCCACAATGGGGCCTGTAGCTCCAACTCGTGAGATCTGCAGTCTCCCACATCTGTGTGCACAGATACTTCAAACTCACACAAACATAYACATAATTAACAAATAAAAAACTAAAAGAGAGATAGAAAAGAAACATACCCAAACACAAGAACTAAAGATAAACGTAGCTTAAAAAGGAAAACTGGCAGACCTTTGCCATAAAACTGGAATATACATCTTGTGTTTGGAGATGGTAACTCATTAGCCTGATGTGAGCAGAACTTTCCAAAATGTAATCAGTTAAACTGAAAAAAGTATCTTGAGTTCAATATTTCCCATCTTGAATCTAAATTTCTCAGAGCAGTGGTATCTCTAAAACTAATCATTAAAATAAACTGAATTAACAATACAATCTTGAAGTTTTTAAAGTATTTTTAAAAATTTAAAAATAACGAATTTACTTTCCTGTTATTAATGTAGCACTAAAAAGTCATAGGGAAAACTATCACTCTAAAGGCATCTTAAAACAACTTTGGCCAACAACTCAATTAGATTTAATCCACTCCTGGTACCGGATGTCCCACGTGGTGGCAAATTTGTCCATACAGGCACTGCTGCCCATGTTTCCCATGCAGCTGCTTTATGGCGGGCGCACTCTCTAAGGAAGCCTAACAAACGCCCAGGTTCTCCTGGTGGAAAGGAACTGTGGATTGTCATTAAGACCAATAGCAGGGAGGAGATAGTCTAGCCCAAGAGAGCAAATTCATAAAGCAGAATCTTTTTCTATTCTAAGACAGAAAAACATTTGATCTCAGCATATTACACTTTAATATCTACCTTTAATTYTTTAATATTTTTCCATTGGAATTAAATATTTAATTAATTACAAATGAATAGAATTTTAAGCTAAACTGCATGATAAAAGCATGTAACTTCTAATATATATAAATCTATAAAATGTAGTTTTTATGCTTCCTAATAATTCCAAACTATAATTACAAACATATTTGTGCAAATTCAAGCTTAACCAAATTAAAGACTGGCCTGAGCACTTTAAGAGAAATTGTTGTTGATGTATACTGACTGGAATGGTGTTACTCATTTTGGTTTTAATCAAGTTATTAAAATTAGATATTAGAAAATATCAATGTCATTGAAACATTAAAAGAAACATTTAAAATTGTCCTAAAAACCCACAGCCTGTGACTAGAATGATTTCTTATTTAATGAAACCGTAGACTTTGGAAATGACATGTTAAACTAATGAAAAAAGAAAAACAGAAGAGAAGATGAGATAGTCTGTCTTCATAGAAGGCAAGAATTTCATGTATGTGGACAGCAAAGAGCTTATACCTTGATAAAATTATTCTCACATGCTCTACAATAGTTTGAGAGAACCAGTACTCAGACTACATAAATGTTTGTAGAATAAACGGTAGCTAAACTGATGATATAAATTTGTTTTATCCCTATCTCAATGGAAGATGTTATTTTTCTAAATATTAAGTCCATGAATCTGCTTAATATATCCTACATCCCATTTTATCCTGCGACTCTCAATATGCCTTTAACTCTCAATCTTGATAAATTCCAACTCTTTCCCTCCTTCCTCCCCAATTTCCCTGCTAAGAGTCATACGTAAGAGTTAAACAAGCCATGTTTTCTGAGTGCTGTGTGGCCCATCCAGTCCTAATTCCTCAGTTCACAATCATTACCCCACAATTAAGCTCCCCTGGCCCTCTGGATGACAGTGACAGTCTGTTTTGTCAGGCTCCCTGCTTAGGAGAGTTCCTGCCGTCCTAGCCAAAGCTCCAGTCATCGGACATAACTCTGGAGCTGCGCTGCTTCGATCTCACAGCCATGCTTCTGTGCCCTCCCTGCTGGGTCCCTTTTTGGAATACCTAAGTGAAAAATCTTCTGTAGTGAAATACAGTTTTTCCTCCCTATATCGCCCTGACCTGCCTGATTCATTTTGGGCTCCCACTACGATCTCACTGAGGAAGAGCAAGCACTGTCACACGAGGCTTTGTCTTTGGATGTCACCACAAGGAATTTTTTTTATTCCAAAATTGAGCTTATCATAATCCATTTTAAGCTGTGACGCAGACAATTAAAGGACACTTAATATTCACGTTGTATCTTCCTCAGTTAGAGCTCACAAACTTGATTTACTCATGTAGTCTTAACTATATTTCACACTATTTGAAATACTTATGCAAGTAGAAATAGTTATGTGACTAGCTTCTAAATACAAGTGAAAGATGAGACGTTTGAGGTCCAGGATACTGATTCCCCCAGCAGTTCTTTTACTGTTGATAATAGTTTTAGCTATCCTGGGTTTTTTGTTAGTCCAGATAAATTTGAGAATTGCTCTTTATAACTCTATGAAGAACTGAGCTGATGTGGCTCTAGGTGTAGGCAAGAGCCTGACAAGGTAGTCGATGTTAGTCTAGGACTGTGTCTAYGCCTCTGGCCCCAGCTGCCAGCTGTCTGAAGTGACCTGAGGCAAGATGGCGGCCTCCGCTGCAAGCTGAGTGAGCTGTTCCCCTCCCCGCCCCCGCCCCCCAGTGATTGGCGACAGCCTGCCAAGTTGTGGGTGCACAGACTGCCAGCTGAGCTGATTCAGCTCTGAGTGCAGGCAAGAGCCTGACAGGGTAGTCGATGTTAGACTAAGACTCTGTCCACRTACCTGGCCCCGGCTGCCAGCTGTCTGCAGTGACCCCAATAGTTTATTTTCTAATGAAAGACAAAAGGAAGTGGATCCAGGTGGGAAGTGTAGATGGAGGAAACAGTAATAAGTACACATTATGTGAGAAAATTCTATTTTCAATAAAAGAAAAAAGCAAACTGTAAATTAAAATTTTTAAACCAAATTTTAAGTTAAAAGATGTGTATTCTCAAGAAAGGGAACATTATTGCTAGGTTCCCAAGAGAGGCAACAGTGGTGAACATCTGAGAGAGAAGATTCACAAAGAGCACATTATGCCCATGGTGTTTACCAAATAAAATACTCAAGCATACTTACACAGCAAATGAGCGTTCTAAAGGGAACTAAAGACAGAAAATATCTCCTAAGGAAAAAACAATATGACAGCATGCACCAATAATCTGAATGGGAAAATAATTAAAATACTATTTATTTTTATATTATATACATAATGTAAAATCTATTGATATGATAGTGAATTATGTTTCCCCCCTCAATAATTCATATTATATTCTGATAAAAACAAGGATACTAATAAGGTAAACTAATCCTCAGAGAAACTACCCCAGTTTTTGACACATACCTGTCACTGTTTTTGTTTTGACTGGGCTGCTGGCATATTCTGAGGCCTGATATGATTGCTGCTTTCCCAATGGGGCACTTCCAATGGACAGTTCATCTTCTTTCCTTCTGTTAACTGAAGTGACAAGAGGCACAGCTACCACAGGTTGCTGGAAGAAACAAAATGGAAAGGAAATTCCTGTCTTCATAAAGCAATAAAGGTCAAAGTTGACATCTCTCCAGACAGTATTTTTTAAGTCGGCGTTTAGGCTGTGTTGTAAACCACACCACGTCTTTTCTTTGCCTCCTTTCTCTCATATGTACACGATCTCCATGTATACTCAGAATAAGATACAATAGTGTAGAGGATTTCCTCCAGAGCATATAGAACCAGCCTTGCATATGTGAGTTCCATCTGTGAAGTTAGCCACTATCCTAAACTTACAGGGGTTTCTCATGTCCCTATTCCCTGCACTGTGAAGTGGACCAACTCTACCCCGCATCTGCACTCCATTCCCTGCACTGAGGAGTGGACCAACTCTACCCCGCATCTGCACTCCACTGGGCAGTAGGCACTGTGCTGGTATCAAGTGCACGGCAGGCAGTGAGCAGGTTCGGAGGAAACACTGTAGTTTCTGGAAACCAACAGTCACTCAAGGATACTACGGGGCAAAATGGAACTACTTTTCTCCTATAAATATAAATCATACAATAAAGATTGATTTATATATTCATAANGCCTCTGGCCCCAGCTGCCAGCTGTCTGAAGTGACCTGAGGCAAGATGGCGGCCTCCGCTGCAAGCTGAGTGAGCTGTTCCCCTCCCCGCCCCCGCCCCCCAGTGATTGGCGACAGCCTGCCAAGTTGTGGGTGCACAGACTGCCAGCTGAGCTGATTCAGCTCTGAGTGCAGGCAAGAGCCTGACAGGGTAGTCGATGTTAGACTAAGACTCTGTCCACRTACCTGGCCCCGGCTGCCAGCTGTCTGCAGTGACCCCAATAGTTTATTTTCTAATGAAAGACAAAAGGAAGTGGATCCAGGTGGGAAGTGTAGATGGAGGAAACAGTAATAAGTACACATTATGTGAGAAAATTCTATTTTCAATAAAAGAAAAAAGCAAACTGTAAATTAAAATTTTTAAACCAAATTTTAAGTTAAAAGATGTGTATTCTCAAGAAAGGGAACATTATTGCTAGGTTCCCAAGAGAGGCAACAGTGGTGAACATCTGAGAGAGAAGATTCACAAAGAGCACATTATGCCCATGGTGTTTACCAAATAAAATACTCAAGCATACTTACACAGCAAATGAGCGTTCTAAAGGGAACTAAAGACAGAAAATATCTCCTAAGGAAAAAACAATATGACAGCATGCACCAATAATCTGAATGGGAAAATAATTAAAATACTATTTATTTTTATATTATATACATAATGTAAAATCTATTGATATGATAGTGAATTATGTTTCCCCCCTCAATAATTCATATTATATTCTGATAAAAACAAGGATACTAATAAGGTAAACTAATCCTCAGAGAAACTACCCCAGTTTTTGACACATACCTGTCACTGTTTTTGTTTTGACTGGGCTGCTGGCATATTCTGAGGCCTGATATGATTGCTGCTTTCCCAATGGGGCACTTCCAATGGACAGTTCATCTTCTTTCCTTCTGTTAACTGAAGTGACAAGAGGCACAGCTACCACAGGTTGCTGGAAGAAACAAAATGGAAAGGAAATTCCTGTCTTCATAAAGCAATAAAGGTCAAAGTTGACATCTCTCCAGACAGTATTTTTTAAGTCGGCGTTTAGGCTGTGTTGTAAACCACACCACGTCTTTTCTTTGCCTCCTTTCTCTCATATGTACACGATCTCCATGTATACTCAGAATAAGATACAATAGTGTAGAGGATTTCCTCCAGAGCATATAGAACCAGCCTTGCATATGTGAGTTCCATCTGTGAAGTTAGCCACTATCCTAAACTTACAGGGGTTTCTCATGTCCCTATTCCCTGCACTGTGAAGTGGACCAACTCTACCCCGCATCTGCACTCCATTCCCTGCACTGAGGAGTGGACCAACTCTACCCCGCATCTGCACTCCACTGGGCAGTAGGCACTGTGCTGGTATCAAGTGCACGGCAGGCAGTGAGCAGGTTCGGAGGAAACACTGTAGTTTCTGGAAACCAACAGTCACTCAAGGATACTACGGGGCAAAATGGAACTACTTTTCTCCTATAAATATAAATCATACAATAAAGATTGATTTATATATTCATAARAAGTTAACAAAAGTAAAGAACATAAAATTTATAATGCAATAACAATTAATTAAAGCTTATAAATTATTTATTTCTAGATTTCCCCCTATAGTATTTTCAGATGAAAGCTGAGAATTCCATGTTCAAGCCTAAAAAGCTAGGTTAACATMCATTGTAATGAGAAAAATCAAATCTAAAATTCAAGTTACTGAGGATGAGGAGATAACTATTGATTACTCATTTACACAATCCAATTTTTGAAGATATTTTAGGAATTGTACTTTGTCTGATGAACTGATAATCAGAGCATGTTTTAGAAAGCATGAACACTACTGAAAGTTAGAGAAAGCTGGAGAGCATTATGATTCCAGAGCTGGACAGTGGAGCAGCTGTTTCTTCTTTATTCAGTGAAATGGCGTCTGATGTTACTGCCAGTGATGTCTAATATAAGCCTGTCACATTTTTAGCCAAAAAAAAAAAAAAAAAGGATGTTTGCAATAGGATCAAAGATCGATGCTGAACTTCATGGAAAAGAATCATCAAATACTGGGCTTTAGCCACAACTGAGAAGGGAAGAACGGCTAGGGAAAACAAGGGTGGGAGCTATGGTGAGCCTAGTGTTTCATACCGATGCATAGGTGCAGTAGGCTGCAGTGTCAGCCAGTGTGATTCTTGCAACTACAAACTATGACAAATCATGCAAAGAGAAAAAGGAAGCTAAATGGGAAGTTATCCTAAGAAAGAAGAAACTCGGAAAGTGTGAAAATGCATTTATTTGTGTATCTAATTATAACAATATATTTAACATTATGTTAATTACATTTAACATATTTAATATTTTAAATGCTTAGGCATGGAGGTATATGCCTGTAATTCTAGCACTTGGGACACTAAGGCATGAGAATTGAGTTCTAGGCCAGCTTTGTACCAAGAATATGTAGTCTAATAAATCCATCAATCTCTGCCCATCATTTATATACCTGAAAAAATATTTGGGCAGCCAGATAATTATAACCATATTAAAGATATTTTAAAATGAGTGTTGGTAAAAATAAGAAAGCAAAACTAAATTCCAGACAAAATGATGAAATGATGTAAAACTTACAGAAATCACAGTAATAAGACCACCCAACAACAAAGAAAATTATCCCTTTGCAGACTAAATGTAAGTATATTCTGATGCAGGTAAAAGCAATTTAGAACGTGCATCTGACACTCTTACTAACACTCCACTGAAGCAAGTGTTCTCAAATCCAAATCTGTTCATAACAGTTTCTCATTATCCTTCAGGATGAAGTCTGAATTACCAAAGTACTGAGGATTCTAGACAAAATCTTTTTAAGAACTGGGTTCTAGAATACAGTTACTGCAGCCCAGAACTGCAGTAAACTCTCTGCCATGGTTTTGACTTCTCTGACTTTGACCAGATACTCATGAGGACACCAGCTTCCAGGCGGCCTGGCTCCTGTACTGCTCCCCTTGCCACTCCTCCTTCGCACTGCTTAGAAGTCTTCCTCTCGTTTTCACGGCATATGGGCATATGGCCATCACTGAAACTGGCCTCTAAGTACTCTCTGATAGACTCAAATATATTAAATATGCCGGAGAGAGGGATGCTTATAGTAAAAACAGCTTTATAAGCTTGGTGGCTAGCAGGCAGTTCAATATTCCATGTGATGTGTTAAAATGAAGAGTAAAGCAGGAGCAAGGGGTATTGAAATTAAATTATGATAAAGGAATTGAAAAACCTTTAAATGCAGCTGTGAATGTGATAGAATTTGTGTACAGCATGACAAGGCCATGGGTTCAATCCATTGCACCAAAATAGGAACAAAAATGCTCCCTGGGTTACACAGATTAATATTTTAATCTTTAGTTTACCATAGGACAATTAAAAAATCTCAAATAGAATATTGTAAAATTATAATTTTGATGAACAAATACAATACAATATAGCATAAATATGACCCTCAAAAGGACTTAATTATGCTATTTATAAGCACTGTTATTATAGGTAAAATCCTCAAGAAACCTTCATTTAAAATGAGAACAGTAAGAGTTTGCCATAATTATATTGAATATTTCATTTACCAATTCTAGAAACCACAATGACCTATTCTATTCTTCTTTTATAATTTACATATTTTAAATTAATACATATCAGTAACTCTTTTGTACTACCAGGGTTAAAGTTCAAAGCAGGTTTACTGGATAAATCCAAAGATGTGTAAGAATAAAACGAGAATAAATAGTGTAACTAATCTTTCTGCCTTACAAGCAAGTAAGTATGCAGAAAGTTACTTCAACAGACAAACTTTGTTGAACTGCAGTTTCTTATACATAAAATTACAAATCTTCTTTGAAAGCCATAGCAGGGCCTAAAGAAATTCTAGCTCATGAATGAAATAAGAGAAAATAAGTAAGGCCAGCATCATCCACCCCAGTCTGTAAGAACAGCATCATCTAACTCCGCAACAGTCAGTAACAACAGCATCTTCTAGTGAGAGTCACTAACAATGGCGGCATCTAGTCCTAGCTTCAGTACCAGCAGCAGCTGGGACTCATCCCAAACAAGGAAAGGCAGGATGTGTTAACATAACTTACAGAGCCACTCACCTGTTGCGTATGTCTACTTGCTCGTTTCTGTGGTTGATAGATGACCCAAGTATATAATATAGGGTCAATGTTAACTGCTAGTCCTTGTACACTACAAAGAAATACAGCACCTAGAATAAAATATTTTGAAATTATTACAACTCATTATGCAAAAATAATAAGCTGTAAAGAAGAGACAAGTAATAAATACTGTCAGGATGCACAGGATTTCAAGCTTGCACGCATTGCTGTAGGAAAGTAAAAATATTGTTGATACAGGCACTTTAAAAAAAAGGGCAATATCCCTATTTGTAAAGAACCAGATAAAACACTAAAATGACAAAAATAATTCATCTGCTGAAGACTACCCTATAAGAGATTATGACAGAAATGGTGTAGGCCAAAAAGATAATTGTACCAAACACCCAACTCTAAAGAAAAAAGAACCTAGAAACAATCACTGTTCTTAAAATTAAATATACAATTATTTCTAAATATCATTCAAATCACTTTAGTCTTTTAAAATCATAAACAATAAAAATAGAAAGTACAACTCATCTTGTGAAAGTGATCAAGTAGGAACTCATGAGGAATGGGGGATAATGGAAGGAATAATAATAATAATGAGATTTTTTAAAACAGATTTCTTTACTGGCTTCTGAATTTAACAATGTTGCTACCAAGTACTTAGATACAATGTTGCTTAAACACTAATTTATGTAGAAATGTATTTCCCAATCTCTAAATCTCCACTTCTGCATACCCTTCACCACTGAATCAGCCCAACATGGTTGAATTTGAATTCTTTTACTGACTAAAATACCAAACATTCTATAGTTCATTTTAGTCACTGAGAACTCACTTTTCTCAATGAAGATAATGTTGTCACTAAAAGGTATCAGGTGACAATAGGTGCTTTAGGAAACAAGCATGAGGTAAAATAACATATCTACTACTTCACACTGATGAGAATGATAGGTATGAATGAATGTGGCTCACATAAAATCATAGACAGCGTCAAACACTGCATCTTTATTTGCAACTTTTGGAAACATACCACATTGTCAAAAGGTTGGAACACACACACACACACACACACACACACACACACACACACACACACACACACTGTACAACATTAAGGAATGAAATATTTCAATAATTCAAGGCCTTGAATTCAAAGTGAGACAATGGGTCTTGGGCACATCTTTTTCTCCTGATAGATTATGGCATACACAGGGAACTGGTTGTGTATGTGTGTGTTGTATATCTGTGTGTGTTGTGTCTCTCTGTGGGTCTGTATGTATGCCTCTGTCTGTCTGCCTTGTATCTCAGAGAGAGATTGGATGTGTGCATTTTCCTACTGTTACTTTGCCAAATCAGCTCAAGATGTAATCTAACAGCTTTTTAGCAACTATAAAGTTAATAGTCAATTTCCTTGTATCTGACTCAGACATTTTATTATTTCGTTTTATACCACAATGATTCTGCATTTTAATCTTGATGAATATATACAATTTCCCAAATCTGGCCAAATTATTGAATGTGCAGAGTAAAATACCATATGCATGTGTTTTGGTTTAAAAAGTCATGCAAGAAGCCTAATAAAATTTTGTATAGTTCTTGTGTGTGTGTGTGTGTGTGTGTGTGTGTGTGTGTGTGTGTGTGTGTTGGCTCGTATGTGTGCAGACATGAAAGCGGGTCCATGTGCACAAGTCCATAAGTGTGGAGGTCAGAAGGTACACTGCATGTCTTCCTCAATCATGTCCCACCTTACTTTTTGAGACAGCGTTTCTCTGACCTTCAAATCCCTTGATTTCTGAACATTAACTTCCAGGTCCTTTTTCTCTGCCAGCTCAGTACTGAGTTAGCATGCCAGTGCCACAATGCGCAGGCTTGTGCCCAGGCACTGAGGATCCAAACGCACATGCCCATGCTAAAGTAGCAATCGTTTTACTCAGCCATCTGTCAACTCAGAAATATTTGATTACAATAGTGTTCTAAATTAACTAGAATAAATGTTGAGTATCATTATAACAGAAAACAAATGAGATGACACTGTATTTTTGTTTAATTAAAGAACCTTTCATATTAAAGATTTTATTAATTATATAATCTTTACATCAAATATTTCCTGACATTAAACATCACTGCCTGACATCTCASCTAAGAGCTGACGGCAGRCATCCTGGAAGGCCCACKRAGATGGCTATTRACAAGACACTACTCTCCATTCCAGCCCTAAGTTACTTCTTTTAATCTTTCAAATTCATGGCTCATTTTATGTTCAAGAACTCTGAAACTATTATCCTCAGATAAGCATTTTTTTATTGTTTCATTTTTTCAAATAAAAAAGAAAATCCCAGTTTCAGATTTGAGTAACCTGAAACTAAATTATTTCCTACCCTAAGTGATTTGCTTTTGAGGGTAATAACAATAACTTAAGATAAAAATCCATTTGCATCATTAATGTGGGCTATCTAATACTTCTGACATTACTAAAGTATTTGATGATAATCTAGACTGTTATATACTATACAGAACACTATGGAATATTACTGCTGTACAGTACAAAGGCTTTGTTTTGTTTTGTCTTAACTACACCTGACAGACAATTCAATTTTGTGGTTTTTCTCTGTAACAGAGCTGTAACATAAGATACAGTTAAAACTGTAGAGTTGAGAACATAAAGTGTTATAGAGAATTTCAGGATGAAAAGCTTAATATGGACGTAACGAATGGATGGGGAATTAGAGGGATAAAAATGTAGAGTATGAGTTTCTAAACTGTATTTGCATATTAAATGGATTATCTGGTTACAGCAACTGAGAATGCAAATGTACCACTCATTTAATACAGAGTGATTATTATCTAGGATATGAATATTATTTAGGACATATTTCTAAAATATAGAATAGAAATATATAAATTGCTCATACATTGAACCAGGATTATAAAGCACATTGATTTCTTACTACCCAACTGTATTTTAAAATGAGAAAGAGCTTTAGAATAACATATATGTAAACACTATTTCAGTTGTGATTCATGCCTATTCCCATTATACCAGCAGAGCTGAGGCAAGAGTGCCAAAGTCTGTAACGGCCCGCAGTCCACAGTGCACTCATGGCCAATGTAGCCATCAGGACCTAAGGTCAAAGGAAGTCATCTCTACTATCACAAGAATAATGGCATTGAGGTTAGTCAATGCAGCATTCAATTCTAAAACTGGAACCCAATTATAAAAGGTGAAATTTAAAAACTGACAAGGGAAATAAAGTTATTCGTGTTAAAACATGCTTTAGCTCATAGGCTAGAAGCCAGCCTCATCTGCATAAAGTGAGTTTATAGAAACATAGCCATACTTACTGCCTCTTGTCTAAGGCAACTTGTGAACACTAAGAGGAAAATGAGCAGCTAAAACAGCAATTATATGCCACGTAAGCCATTAAGTACTTACCATCTATGTTACCCTGTCAGAAAATGTTTGCTGAGGCCTGATAGCACATTGCTAATAGGAGTTTAAATAGATATATCAGTTTTAAATATAAACTGGAGAAGCTGCTTTGTACATATATATGTGTACTTACAGATCTTTACTAACCATTTACAAATAAATTGGAGAATTAATATACACTTGCTTCCAAATTGTGACTATTATTAAAAACAAAGATATGCTTTTACACAAATGTTATCTTTCTGAACTTTTTTTTTTATTGCTAAGGTCCTTTTGAGTAGTTTAAAAATATTTCCCAATATCATAAGCTCCTTATTTTTTTAGACTATGTATCCTACAAAATCTTCTAGTACTGCTAGGAGGAAAAAGATTTACAACAAAGGCGAAAGCGAAACACCACAAAAATAAGTAAGTAAAATGCAGTGTTTCTTTGAAAGCATATAGTTTTTTATTATCTATAATCTCTCAAKTCTTGCCTGTCACAGCAGAGATTGGAATTTCATATAGAAAGTTCTCTATTTCCAGATCAATAGTAAGCAATATCACGATTACTGACAAAGTAAAGCATTGATTATTCTCTACACCCACCTACAGCAGTCAACAAAGGGTCAGAGAAAGAAAACGAGAAAAGGTGATCATCACAATTGGTGCTGTCCAGGTGGAGTCATCGGAAGCAGCTCAACAGTTCTCATGTGAAATGGAGCAACCTCAGCCTCAACTTCTCTTGCTTAAAGATGAAAGTATTCTAGTTGGAAACAAGATGGAGTAACTGGACCATGTTTTAACTTGTGTGAAGAAAAACAAAACCTAAGAAAACCATACTAGTTACATGTAGACAANATCTTTACTAACCATTTACAAATAAATTGGAGAATTAATATACACTTGCTTCCAAATTGTGACTATTATTAAAAACAAAGATATGCTTTTACACAAATGTTATCTTTCTGAACTTTTTTTTTTATTGCTAAGGTCCTTTTGAGTAGTTTAAAAATATTTCCCAATATCATAAGCTCCTTATTTTTTTAGACTATGTATCCTACAAAATCTTCTAGTACTGCTAGGAGGAAAAAGATTTACAACAAAGGCGAAAGCRAAACACCACAAAAATAAGTAAGTAAAATGCAGTGTTTCTTTGAAAGCATATAGTTTTTTATTATCTATAATCTCTCAAKTCTTGCCTGTCACAGCAGAGATTGGAATTTCATATAGAAAGTTCTCTATTTCCAGATCAATAGTAAGCAATATCACGATTACTGACAAAGTAAAGCATTGATTATTCTCTACACCCACCTACAGCAGTCAACAAAGGGTCAGAGAAAGAAAACGAGAAAAGGTGATCATCACAATTGGTGCTGTCCAGGTGGAGTCATCGGAAGCAGCTCAACAGTTCTCATGTGAAATGGAGCAACCTCAGCCTCAACTTCTCTTGCTTAAAGATGAAAGTATTCTAGTTGGAAACAAGATGGAGTAACTGGACCATGTTTTAACTTGTGTGAAGAAAAACAAAACCTAAGAAAACCATACTAGTTACATGTAGACAAKGTACATGCACACTATGCATGATCCCAGAAACCTGCTAACGGGACTCTGGACACTAAAATTTGAAAAACAATGTGACTCTAATAACTGTCTCATGGTACTGCTACCTCCAGATCTTCCAGAATGACACACAGAAGGAAGCTACTCAAAGATTGGCAGTATCTCTGGCAAAGTCTGCAACCAAAAGGGCAAAATGGAGACAGAGAGAATGGGTACTGACACTGTCAGGAAAGAAGCCAATGGCAGCAAAGCTGTCCACAGGACTGGCAGGCCTTCACATGAACCTGCAAACACCTACAGGGAGGGAAGAGACTCAGCATACTAAAGGCCACAAATGTATGAGAGGCAGGTGAACATACTCCCGAAATGAAACCAAAACTACTATGAACTGTACCAATTCATGCCCATAAAATGTCAGAAAACCATACACATAGAGAATACCTATAAGTGTTTATTTCTGCAAACACTGCTAGTGGGAGATGAAAATGGTTCAGGTACAATCAAAAGAAAATTAATGGCTCCCTAAAACTTAAACATTTAGCACATGACACAGCAATTCCTCTCCTAAGTATATACCAAAAAGAAATGGAAAAAGGTGATGAGATGTCCATGTGTGTACATATATGTGTTAAGTCGCATTTGTTCACAAAACCCAGGTGGGAGCAATTTGAATAACCACAGTGAATGGAGAAATAAATTATGGGATACAAACACAATGGAATGTTTGGCAAAAGAAGGAATAAACACTGATATATGGTACAACATGGATAAAGTTTGAAAATTTCATGAAAGAAGCCAGACATAGACTATCCAGGATAGAAAAACCACAGAAATGGCGGGCAGGTGCTGGGGAGACGGGAGACTATTGCTTAAAATTCCAAATTCCATTTACAAATTAAAATAACACTGACAATACTGTTTTGAAATGAAATAGAATGGCAGAACAGTTAACATTTAAATGCCATGTTATTTAACTTTATAATAGCTGACTGTATTATAGTCATGAACMCAAATCAAAATTTAAAAAGTTCATACCATTTTGGTAGTAAGGGATCACACATACAACGGCAGTCCCATGAGATTACAAAGGAATGATAAGTTATTACCTAGTGACTGTAGTCTTCAAAATGTCCTAGAGCCTAAAACAGAGGCAGAGATCCAAGGCCAGACATTATGCAGTACTTGGGGATCCTCACCACAGATAGGTAGGAAAAATTGCACGAGACAAAAGGGACAAGGACAACATAAAAACAAACAAACAAACAAACAACAAACACAAAAACCCAGAGAATCAACTCACCTGAACCCACAAGGGCTCAGAGAAACTGAATCACCAACCAGGGAGTGTGCATGGGTCTCGCTAGACCCTCTGCACACATCTCACAGTTGTACAGCTGGCCTTCTCATGGGGCTCCTAACACCGGGAGTGAGAGGCTCTACTTCGCCTGCCTTTGGGACCCTGTCCCAAGGACTTGGGGTGCCTGTCTAGCCTTAGGAAAAGAGAAGGTGCCTTGTCTTACTACAACTTGATATTCCATGGCCAGTTGATACCCCGCCAGGATAGCCCTTTTCTGAAGAAAAGAGGAGTGCATACAGGTGTGGAGAAAGGAAAACAGGGGGAAGGACTGGGAGGAAGAGGGAGGGGTCACTGCATTTGGGGTGTAAAATGAATAAAATAAAATGTCCCAGTGCAATGTCTCTCTCATGTATTTATRTTGTTGGAGTAAATAAAGCAATTGTCCTTCCAGTCAGATGGAAGCACAACTAATACAATTAGGTACAGTACATAATTATGATTTTTTWWAAAAAAAAAAATCTTATGGTATGAGTGSTCTATCTGCATGTACACCTGAATGCCAGAAGAGGGCACCAGATGACACTATAGATGGTCATGAGCCACCATGTGGATGCTGGGTATTGAACTCAAAACTTCAGGAAGAACAGCTGAAGCCCCATAACTATGATTCTTAATGATAATAGCATGGTGTTTTCCACTGAGGTCCTAACATTAACAAACATATTAATATATATTATTCATATATTATTATGAAATGTTTGTTTTCTTATTATAGCAACACATATTACACAAAACATATTTGATTAATTAATATTAATATATGATAATAAATAATATCCTAAATATATGCTAGGGTATACTATCTAGGTTTTGAATAATTATAAGCTATGATGCATATTCAATTTGAAATAACAATTCTTTTTGGGGGGGATTAATGGGATTTATTTATTTATTATTTTATTTATTTACATTCCAAATGTTGCCCCCGTTCCTGGTCCTCCTCCCAGAGTTCTTAACCCAGTTCCCCCTCCCCTTTGCCTGAGAGGGTATTCCTCCACCTACACACCCACACGATGCCCTCATCTACCTACCCACTCCCACCTCCCCTCTCTTATCCCCGCTTCCCTGTCAGTAGAAGTCTCTACAAGATTGGAGCATCCTCTCCCACTGAACATGGACGTCCTCTGAGAGGCTCTACCAGCCGCGGACTGAGACAGATACAGATACTTACAACAAACACTGGACTAGGTCCCTCACCCCTATGGAAAAGTTACAGGAAGGATTGAAAGAAATGAAGGATTACAACCCATAGGAAGAATAGCAATATCAACGACGCAGACCCCTGTGAGCTCCCATTTTCACGATGGGATGACTCATAATTAGACATAAATCCTACTGCTTTAAAACGCAGTTCAGAAATGGTTTTTTTTTTGTGTGTGTGTGTGTGTAGTATCAATACTACTAAATAATGAGAAACAATTCTGACAAATTGGACAGGACAAGAAAAACCTAACTATGCAGTACTGCTGAGGGAGATGCAAAGTGCAAACCTGTAAACAACCAATCATTTTATATTAAATAATGAAGAAGGCATTAAGTTGGGATGGGGACGGGAACAGCTGAGGAGGAGTAGAAAGGGGCTATAAAGAGGTGGATATGATCAAATTATATTCTTGAATAATTTTTCTCCAAACATGTTATGTAAAGAACTGAACAGAAGTAAACCTTGAGGGGAAATTAACAAAAGTTGTATTATTGTTAAAATTTCTCAATAAAAATAAAATACTAGCCGGGCGTGGTGGCGTATGCCTTTA
>BDUI01000205.1:341804-361727 GCA_002335545.1 Apodemus speciosus
TATATAAATTTTTCCATGATAATTTTCAATTCTAACATGTTTTTCTACATTTTTCTACAATTTTATCAGAAATATCTTCCATGTTAATCTTCAATTCTATTATAAAATATTTCTATCCCATATTTCAATTAATTTAGCAATATTCTACATGTCTACCACTTTACTCCTTAATTTTCCATGAAAATTGTCGATTTTAATGTGTTTATCTGAAATATTTTCCAAGTAAATCTTTAATTTTATCATAAAGTGTTTTTACTTCCCTTTACTTCCCTTTTCAATAAATAAAAAAAATGGAATTTTAAAAAATTATCTAATTCTATCTTTCCAACTCTAGGGTGAAACTATTGCTTTGAGTATTATACATTAAAAAACCTGGTGCTGTGTGTAGTAGCACTCAGCAAGGATGAGGAGAAAGGATCTCACGCTCTAGGTGAGGCTGGACAGCACACTAAGACCTAGTGTATTAGTCATCTCCTGCTGCTGTGGTAAGTACCATGACCACCACACCTTACAGAGGTGGCTTGGGCTTATGGTTCCAGAGAGATGGCAGCAGCCATGGTAAGGAAGAAGACAGCAGCAGATGTGATGACTGAAAACAGAATCCAAGTCCTCACATCTTCAACCACAAACAGACAGCAGAGACAGTGAACTGGACATGGCTCATGGATTTGAAACCTCAGMGATTCCTCTGGGTGACATACTTTTAACACAAGGTCACACCTCGTAAGTTCCCCATACAKAGCCACCAACTGGTAACCATGTATTCAAATGCCAGACACACAGAAGAATAGTTCACTCAGGAAGGAAGGAAGGATAATTAAGGATGTAATTCAACTTGCACCAATAATTAAAAGTTRTGCAGAGATTTGAAGACAGTGYTGTGAATGGTGAACAGATAACTGAGGATAACTCTACAGGGTTCAGTGTAAACCCTCCCCATGAATGTTCATAATATTTCATAGATATATACATTATGGGAGATTGTCTTTGTGCAAGAGTCATCTGTATGAGAAAAGATGCAATGCAGGGGCAAAACATGACATTTAAAAAAAGAAAAAAGTTCATATAAAACATTTTAAAGTATTATCTATAAATAAATTACTGTGATAAAATGTTCTATATATAAAAAGCCACAGAAAGATGCCTGTCTACTTCTAATAACTTGACCTGGCACGTTATGGTCCCACAAGAACCCTCGGGTCCTTCCTGTAAACTGCTGGGAAATGCAGACTACAACTGGATCGGTGCAAAGGGCGTTGCTACAACTTCAAACACAAAGCAATGCTGTGCAATACTAAATGAGGGTTTCAACTACGCCAGAAAGACAAAAAGAGATTCTTTGTTTTTTAAGTGAAGATAGATTTTTCCCCATATTCTAATTATGGTTTCCCCTCCCCCAACTCCTCCCAGATCCTAATCATGTCTTCATCATCAAATCCACACTTTCTTTCTCTCATTAGGTTACAAAAGGGCAATTAAAATAACAATAACTCATAAAAAAATTAAAACAAAAGAGCCAAAGAAAAAGTACAAGAAACACATATAGACCCTGAAAAAGAACACATTTACCCATAGAGAAAACCCATAAAAACAGAATTGGAAATTATTACATATAAGCAAATGATCTGTAAGGTTAAAAGTAGAAAACAAAAATGCTCAAAGCCCTTGGGGACCACRACCCTCCAATGGGAGCACTGAGTTTGTTTTCCATTGCCATCTACTGCTCTGCTAATCGCAGGGCCTACCCCACTGCTCTGCTAAAGGGTGTAGCATAACAGGACTCCTGATCACACTCTGCTGGACTCAGAGATCAGTGCCTCCTCAGCCATCATCAGAGACACCTCCCCCTGAGGCAGATGGCAACAGACACAGAGGCCCACAACTTGTCAGTGTGCAGAGAGCCAAGTGACCTTGGAAAACGAGATATCTCCAAGAAATCCCTCCCCTCAGAACTCAGGGGAGTCAGTGAGGAAGAGGCAGAGAGGTGGAGCAAGTGGGGAGGGGGATACTAAAGAGACAGGACCCCAAGACTAACACACCTAGAACACCTTTGAGACTGAGGCAGCATGCACAGGACCCACAAAGTTCTACACCAGATGGATCCCAGCAACAAGAGGTCGATAATTCAGTCTGGACAGTCTGTTTTATAAACTGTTTACCTTTCATTTCAGACATCTTGACTTGATTTGGCTGTAACATCAGTGATACTGCAGTACAGATATACACATTCAATTCAAATCCAGTTTCTTGTTCAAAAGATTAATCAAGCTCACACTGAAACTAGCTCTATAAAAATATTTATGAGTTCCCTACTATATATGCTAAGCCATGAATGTGGGTGGTATTTCCAAGGTGGGGAGAAACTGTGTTTTAAAACGCCCTGAATAAAGAAATAATAAAAATTAAAAACTACATCACATTTAAGGACTAAATCATACTCAAAAGACTATTTCTTTTAAAACGAAATACGCCATTACATTAACGTTTATATACAAATACATAAAATTATCACCAAAAATCTAGTCTAGATGATGTGAATTTTCTAGCAGGTGAGACTATATAGTGCTACCTAGTAAGTATCATGAGCATCGCAGACAATTCACCTAATGCCAACTGGTTGTTAGAGTGTTTTGACATTTGTTAGAGGAAATTCTATGACCCTAAGAATGGTTTTAAATGATGAGAAATAATATAAATATTTTTACAAAAAGATTGTGATATTATTTAAATATGCTTAGTTCATTAAACTATTCTAATACTGTTCATAACAAAAAAATTAGAAGACAAAATATTTAACACCAAAGTATATGGTAGATTCAAACAATGATGTGCTTTACTAGACGGCAGCACAGACCCCAGATGGTCTGCTGAGCACGATACCCTACTGATTCCAGGGTTCAAATACAAATTCTAGCCAAAACTACAGCCAGGGTAATTATTCAAAGATACTTATTATATAATACATATTTTAAAACAAGAGTAAACAGATAAAACAAAAAGATAATTTATTGAATCAGTAAGCCTACCTCTCTGTACAGGGTAGAGAAACCCAAATGTCACACTAACCACTTTCTACTTTAGTAAATAAAGTGTGCTAGATTTAAGGTGTGTTCCAACGGTGGCTACTTCTATGGGTGAGAAAAGGACAAGTAAGAGGCTATGCCTTAAAATACTTGGAAAATTCGTTTATCCATAGTTAGTATATTAGTTTAGGTTTTGATAACAGTCTGCTTAATATACGACTATTATGAAACTAAAACTTCCTTCTTTAAAGAAGATAAAGAAGTACAATACTTTATTAATTGTAATGTATTAACTGTCAGAGTACTTCATTTTATTGCAACTCCGTGTGTGTGTGTATGTGTGTGTGTGTGTACACAACTATACATTAAAGTTCTCTGTTGCTCTTTCCATCTCTCTCTCTCTCTCCCCTCCTTGCTTCCCTAATAATCACCAATTTAATTTCATAGCCCTAATTTTCCCTAAATATGAGAGAAGGTGTACAATATTCATCTGCTTAACATTTAACATGACGAGCATCACTTCAAAACATTTTCTAAAAATGGTATAATTTTGTTCTTATTACTGAAAAATATTTCAAAGTGTGTATTACAAATGATGTGTGTGCATGGGAAAATAACACACACACTATATGAACCTGTGTGGAGGGACTGATTGCTTTAAGACAGGCAGTAAGCCTTTTGATTCCTAAAGGAGAGAGACACTGTATGTTATCTTCCAATGCTATTAACTATATAGATATCACTGAAATAATCATTGAAAAAAAAATCAATCAGTGCTTCTCCTCTCAAGATCTGTAAACAACATACTGCAGGTCTATAGAGACTAGCATGTTAACAGAGCCAAGAAAGGACCGGGCGGTGGTGGCGCACCCCTTTAATCCCAGCACTTGGGAGGCAGAGGCAGGCGGATTTCTGAGTTCGAGGCCAGNACACACACACACACACACACACACACACACACACACACACATACACACACATGTTGCTACCATAGTATATATAATGTACTATATATAAAACTGAAATATAACTCAGTTTTGAGATTTTTTGCACAGAGAAAATATCAATTTATTATGGAAGACTAGAAGGAACTGTGAGTTCAAAATATTTCAAGGTGAAAGAGCTCAATTTTGGATACTTTCTAATATCAATGACAAAAGTTCTGAAATACATCAAGGCAAGCCAGGACAGTCTTACTTCTGCTTCTCAAATGATTTACTGTTTTAATGGTATGCATTGGGTTATGATAGAGTGATATTTATATTTTCAATTGTGATATTTTCTCTTGCTGTTTCTATTTAAATATATTTTACATTTAAGATACATCCCTGGGGATGRAAGGATATGGCACAGTAGTTAAGAAACCTTGATCCTCTTGAAGAAGGCCCAGTTTCATTTGCGTGAATATTCATGTTGGCTTAAAAGAATCAGTAATTCTAGTTGCCCTGGACTCTACATTCTATTGGAACTCTGAAGGCTTCCAGCGAATATTTAGCACATGTAAATCCATGCAAGCAAAACAACCACATATATAAAATAAAATAAATGAAGCTTACAAAACTTTAAATTCAATTATAAGGTTAAGGCAAACAAAATTCCATTCAATATTGTCATCTGAGTAAATCACAACTCTCTTCTCCATGGATTAATAGTTAACCAATCAATCAAACAAATCAAAATCAAAATGCCCAAGTATAGGGGAGTGCCAGGACAGGGAAGCAGTAGTTGGTGGGTTGGTGAGCAGGAGTAAGGGGATGGGGTGGGGGAGAATGGGATAGGGTGTTTTTTGGAGGGGAAACCAGGAAAGGGGATAACATTTGAAATGTAAATAAAGAAAATATCAAATTAAAAAAAGTAGACTATTGGTTTGTTTACAAAATAATGTGTTTGTTAGATATAAAATGTAGCATCGTATATTGTAACCTGGATTTTATGTGGATTTAATTTTTGTAAAACATGTATAGAATAATTTAGGATAATTTTTCAGATTTTAATTCTGCCACACAGAGGAGGTTTACATTTTTATGATACTCTGTAAACTAATGATTGTTGGCCATCTTTTATACATGCATTCYACAGTTGGRACAGAAAATATATAAATGAATTAATGAATGAAGAAGTAAACAAATAAATACACAAATAAATGAGGATAACGGTGAATCAATTATTAGTGCCCTAAGGAAATTATGGGACACAAACAGAAATGAAGAGGCAGGACAAGGTCCATGTGTAATTCTTAACTACAAGAATGAAAATTTTGCTTTTCAGAGAGATTTGATTTTAAAATGCCCTTGGGATGCTTCATAGCTCACTAGCAGCTGTTTACTTTCAAACACACCTTAGATAATTTACTCTTCACTCTAGCTGCATTTGTATTTTATGAAAACAAGCTCTGTAAATTCTCCTGCTAATAAGTTAAAGGTTAAATTTTCTTCTGGTTGTGAATTTGAAGCCAGATAGAAAACCAGAGAGGCAAAAACTACCAAAGGGWAACTGACGGTGGGCATTTCTCTGGCCTCAATACGTGATTATTATAAATTAAATTCAAGTCAAGTGACAAAAATACATTTTATTAGAGCCTAATTATTCAATTTTGCCTTTCTTCATTTCTTTATGTATGCATGATTTTAGATCCTATTAAAATGAGATCATTATATACAAAATCACATTTTCATTATAGGTCAATATAAAAGAGTTTTGAGTATAAACCTTTGCAAAAGGTTCAAAATATGCCTATTTCCTAGCTATAGAAAATATTTCTGAAAAAGTTAGGGATATTTGACTTTTTATGTATGTTAATTTAATTCACACATACTTTAGAAAATTAATTGAACTCAATAAATATTCCCTCAATTCTATGTTAATAATTAATTATTTCTGTGTGTGTGTTYGTGTGTATGTGTCTATATGTGAGGTTCTATTTAGAATTTCTTTCATGCTTYCTTCACATGTATTACAATAATTGAATACTGTTTCACCAAGTTCCTGATGCAAGTGCCTTTACCCATGAAGCCTGCTCAGTTGCCCTGGATTCTTATCCCCAAAAGAATCAATCGTTGTAATGATTCCTCAGATCTGCACGGTGCCAAACACTTTACTGTGAGTTTTCCCATTCACACAAAAGTTCCCTGAGATAATGACTTGGGTACATAACTGCAAATTAAAAGTTTGGGAAAAACCCTTACCCCAAAGGCTGGGAATTCTAAGCAGGTGGCTGGTTCCTCTCAGGAAACTGCAGGTCTTTGATGAGCAATGGACATCACCTTGGTCTGAGAGCCCCACCTTAGGTGGGGGAAGCTATGGCTACCACTGAGGTTTGGAATTCCCACTAAAAGGCTGTGGGGCAGGGCACACTTTCTTCCTTTTGATTTATTAAAATTGACTGGACTGGAGCAAAAGATTTACTTATGTTCCATAGTTCAGTCTGGGAATTATGGTCGCTGGCAGCCCAGCCTAACTTAGGTCAAAGGGGTTATATTTTCTCTCTTACCTGTCATCAAGGTCACATGCAGCTTGTTTGTGTTATGAGAACACAAATGTTAACCCCTGTCCTTGTTTCTCTTCTGAAAATCCCTATCCCATCCTCTTTCCCCCTGCTCACTAACCCACCCACTCCTGCTTCCCTATCCTGGCATTCCCCTACAATGGCACAAGGGGCCTTCATAGGACAAGGGGCCTTTCTTAAAATCTTAGGCCATAATCGTGGGCCTGTTCACTGACGAGCTCATAGCTTAATTATCCCATTTATTAGTCTATGTCCTGCCATGTTTCTGGCTACCCGGTCCTTGGTTTCATGCAGTTTCTTCCTCTTTTTGCAGGTGACTCAGTCTTAGAATTCCTCTCTCCCTGCTGAATGTTGCACCTTCCAATCTTGCCTCTGCTCATTGGCCAATCAGATTTTTATTAACAGGTGAATGCCTTAACACAGTGCAGCGATTATCTCTACAAAACAGTGCTTCTGACAGCTCTAATATACAGCCTAGATTGATCATTATGACAGCACATGTTGGTTTGAGGAAATTTGAGAACCAGAATTCACTTATTTAACACAAGAATGGTGCATGTTAGACATTTAACTATCAGTTTATACTAGTATCAGATGGTTTATCTACAAAACTACACATTCAGATTATTGTAAAACTTGTGTAAAAKAAAAGTCATTAAAATATATCCAGTTCTGCACTTATTTATAAATTGTCTTTCTTACTACCTAGTATACTAAGGAAATACAAATTGAATGAAATATAATGGAATAGTTGAATGGGATGTGTTTAGAAGAGGCAGAATAGATCTATTTATTTACAAAGATAATATTTCTTAAAATTTATTCTATGTACTGTTTTACATAAAATGAAATGTTTCTGGTAACGTTATCATTGCCTGTCCATCCTGCTAATTATTCTCCTGAGGCTTCTGCTCTTTTTCCCTATAAATGCATGAATAATTTAGCCTCTCCTTTTGTCTCTTATATCTTCTATAATTCTCACCAAGAAAGGAGTAAGGCAGAATTTATTCTATAGTATAATTTTAGGAAATAGCCTGGGAATACCAATTCAAGTTTTGTCCAATAAACATTTCAATATAGTAACATCCATTAATATTTTTCATTTTAAAACAAAGATGTCGTAAATTAAGACACCTTTCAAATACACAGGTGGCAACATTATCGAAGGGTTTTTAAGAGTCTGTCGGAAGACCCCCACTCAATAAGGCCATGGAGAGTGGAATTGCTGCAATGTGCAAGAAGTTTTTTGTTCCAATGTACATTGGAGTCCCCCACCACACAGGCAAGAGGAGACCCTGAGCTCACAAAGCATAAACTTTTTTTTGAACATTTTGGCAGGGAGTTCATCAGTTTCCTGAGCTGGAAGACTGTGATTGGTTACCCTGAGCAACATTTAAAATTATATTGGTCAACGCCAATGGGGAAGTTGTCTCTGCCATTTGGCCCTGTCCTGCCTACCTTGTGGTATTTGTGCTAATTTCCTGGCATTGTTTTTTTTTTTTTTTTTTTTTTTTGAGTCAGTCTGGCTGTGAGCCCCAACCCTTGGTTCTGTGGAGCTGGCCTACTGTTTCTGACAGGGTTCTCACAGTTCCATAAAAGTAGGAGAATTTCTGCAAACTTCAAGAGCTAGCTCATGCTAATCTTAGTTGAATTACATTAACTATAATAACCATCCAAAAGCTCTTATGGAATAGTTAAATGTATAGTAGATAGAATACAAAGGTTGGCATTAATATGGGACTAAAGAGAGCGTATGATCTAAAATATCCTAACTCTCCACAATCATAGTGGTTCTGGGGCCAGGTCACAAGGGTTAGAAAATTAGATGAGAATAATTACTGTGCTTAATATTTTCAGAGCATTCACTCATGTATAGAAGGCATGGTGGTTTTTCAATTTTCCTGTATTTTGATTATTACATTTTAGAATGAAAATAATTAAAATTCTTCAATATCAAATACCTAAGATTAAAACAAATGGTCCAAACTAAATTTTGGTTAACACCAAAGAATGAATTTCTAATATGCAAGATTAACACACATACAATATAATCAAATTATATTACATCTTTGGTTCTTTTTTTAAAAGATTTAWTTATTTATTTATTTATATGAGTACACTGCAGCTATCTTTAGACACAAACTAGAAAAATGGCTTGGATTTCATTACAGATAGTTGTGAGCCACCATGTGATTGCTGGAAATTGACCTCTGGAAGAGGCTCTTAACCTCTGAGCCATCTCTCTAACCCCATGTCTTTGGTTCTTATACAAACTTAAAAACTTGGGTTTTCCTGAAACTCCCTGTAGAAGTTAAATCCTGACTCCTAACTGTTGTCTAGTGACTCCATCATGGGTGCTGAGACACATACATGTTCATTTATATATACCTATAGTCTCACACAGCACATATACACACACACTCATATACAAACACTAACAATAAAATATATTTTTCTTAATCAACTTTCTGTCTTATGCTATTTTCTTTGTATTTTGGGAGGGCAGTACTTCTGTAATTTTAGAAATTCAAAATAGCATTGCACATCTAATTGATTTAAACAAATATCTTTGAAGATGTAAGTAATACATTGTATATATCCAACTCTAAATACTATCATAATATTATTTTCATCAATAATAGAAATGGTGTTTAATCAAGAGTGTTACCCCATTATTCTCTTTCTTTTTTTTAATTTTATAAATGGCTATATTCATTAATTGGCATAAAATAAGCTGATGTCCATGAGCAGGGCTGCTGCCTGGAACCATATTGTTGTCCTTGGCTTTTGTTGCCCTGGAAGCCATGCTGACATCCTTGGCAAGTGCTGCCACCGCCTATTGTGATGATATCTCTATACATCTCTGTTACAATGTGGGTTCTCTTGATGCCTGTGTTCCGTACTGCTACCAGAGACCATAATGAGGACTATGGCAGATGATATCACCAGAAAACATGTGGAAGTCCATGGTCTGTGCTCCTGATGACTGTAATGAGCAAGGAGGCACTTTTTGTAGTGATATCAATCACTGCAGACTCACAGTTGAAAGAGGGACATAGGAGATTTCTGTGACCACTCCTACTTTCCAAACTCTAACTCCGTCATAACATGGACAGGAAGACACACAGGTAGGATGGGGACATCCACGTGGAGACAGTGGGTTAGGAAAGGGTGTGGGATATGGAACAGTAGGAGGGTGGATGGGGTGGGGGAGAATAGAGCAAGGAGTGTAAAAAAATAAATTCATTAATTTAAAAAAATGTGATAAGATAGAGTTTCGACAATCAATAGCCCCTGGCATAAGTGCAGGTGGAAAAGGACTATAGTATTCTTTAAACTTTACTGTGAATTTGCCCATGCTCCAGTTAGTATATTGAAAAAAAAATCAACAACAAAAAAAGATTTCTCTTTCTTTCTTTCTTTCTTTCTTTCTTTCTTTCTTTCTTTCTTTCTTTCTTTCTCTCTTTCTCTCTTTCTCTCTCTCTTTCTTTCTCTCTTTCTTTATTTCTTATTTCCTTCCTCCTTGCCTTCCTTCCTTCCTTCTTTCTTTCCTTCCTTCCTTTGTACTCCTGCTTCTTTTCTTCTTGTTCCTCCTTATTTYCCCCCTTCTTATCCTCCATATCTTTCTCCTATTTCTCCTGCTTCTTTTTCTTTGGCAGGGAGGTCAAAGGATAAGTGTCCAAATCTAGGAAGATTTGAGCTTGAGTCTGATGAGAATGCATGATGTGAAGTTCTGAAATAGTCCTTAAAAATATTGTGTTGGAAAAAATATAACCTGTACCTTTTAAAAGTATATAAAATTATAATAGGTAAAAACAGTATAAAATTTGAAGCCGAGGCAATGGCTGTAGGTGACAAATTCATTTTCAGAGCTATTAAAGGAATCAAGGGGTTAATATATTGTAAAGAGTGAAAAACTTTGTGCAGTAGTCTTTCTTTTACACAATATCAGACTTTAAAATTATTAACACCTACCAACTTCTTCTGAAAATAAGCCCTTTATAATATGACTTTAACCTTTGAGTTAATCTTTTATAAAGTATAGTGTGTTCAGTTGATAGATATATACAGTATGCAGTGACCAAACATTTGCAATTTTGTATAAAGAAATTTGCTGATTCGTAAGTCAAAACTTCTTGGGTGAGAGTTGAAAGTTTTCAGATAGAAATAAATTTCTAGAAAATTAAAATGTTAAGTGGAAAATTTGTCAGTTTGAAAATTACAAAAATGGGAAATCAGCATTTAATAAAAGAAAGAGCTGAAGTAAATAATTCCTATAGAGAACATCTTTGTCAGAAGGTCAGCTTCTAGGCCAAAAGAAGTAGAGAAGAATTAGATATTCTCTCAGTGTTGAAAAATCAGCGTATGAATATTTCTAATGCTGATGGGGTCAAGGAAATTTTCATAAATTCCTATTCTTTCAGAAGAATATTGATTTTTTTCTTAGCCAATTAGGATTGCTATGTTTTCTGACAATTATTCTATAAACATCCATACAATTGTAGTTCCTCCATGAATAGTGTGGTGGCTTTAATGAGAATTGTCCCTCAGACACAACCATTTGTCCATATTTGAGTACTTGATTTCAAGCTAGTGATGTTTTTTGGAGGGTGTGTTGAATCTGTAGGAGGTGGATTCTTGGTAGAAGATATATGTCACAATGTGTTGGCTTTGTGTTTCACTTATGAATTCCTTTCTAATCGCTCTCTGCTTCTTGCTCATGACTGAGGTTGTGAGCTCCAAGCTTCCAGTTTCTGAAACCATTCCTAACACATAAAGCTGTGGTAACCTGCCATCATAGACTTTTGAATTCCTTTAGAGTCATAAGACCCAATTTATCTCTTCTTTCCATGCATTGATTTTGTTATAATGTTTTATCATAATTATAAAAAGATAACTCTTAAATAAATTACAGAAAATGTGAAGGAAAATATCAGTACACAAGACCCAAAACATTCTTGAAATTTTAGTGATCAGACCTGGCTTAAATAGCTCTGATTGGTAAAATAAGTATGCCCTGGAGTTGCAGTATAAAAATATCATGGAAATGGCTTTGTGAAATTTCTTTTGTGGTTCTCTAATAATGGCAAGGCATTATGAGTGCATGATTCTTGTAACAACAACAACAAGCAGTGAACAACGAGTCAGTGTTATGATGAAAGACCATCTCAAGGACGGCCTTTCATTTTGCTTTATTTGAAAGAACAAGACAAAATGCTTATTTTCAGTTATTAGTGCTACATCAATGCAACTTTCAGGGATTATTAACAYGATTAAAAACTTCATAGTAACTAGAATCATCAGGTACAAACACCTGTGGATATATCTGTGAGGTCACATTTGGATTGAGTTAACTGATGTGAGTGAAAAAAGAAAACTGACTGTAAATATGTCTGGAATCATTCCATGTGCTAAATGTAAGAAGAAAGCAAGGAGAATATCAGCAATCATCTCTATCAGATTCTAGACAGTATATGCAATGTGACTACTGGTGTTGCCCTCAAGTTAGCATGATGTATTGTTTCCTCAGGCTGTGTGCCCAAATAAACCCTTCTTTTCATGAGTCACTTCTGTCAATTATTTTGCCACAGTGGAAGGTAAAGGAGGAGAATCAAACTTTGAAGGCAGCCAGAGCTCCATAGGAAGGTCTTGTCAAAATTAATTTGGCAGAGGAACAAGCAAATGCAATATAGAGGAAACATAGAGAGGGATGAGATGCTGGTAAGGAACTTGTAGAGTCATATAGTATTTCTTCTTGATGTTCATAGGCACTTAGACTTTGCAGAGAGAGATTCCTCTTGAACCTAAAATTAGATGTAACAAAGCAGTTCTTAGAATTTCAAATTGCTGTAACATACAAATACTTGAACACACTCAAACACAGGCATGTGTGCATGCACACACATTAACACAAGTATATACAMATATTATGAACATATTAACAMTTGTTTTCTTTTTCATTTTTGGAGCTTGTAATTTTTCTATAAGGTAAGTTTTTAAAACTAGTGCCGATTTTTATTATGTGTTAATTTTTATTGGATATATCTCAGCTTTACTTTGGCATCTTACTATACTGGCTCGGGTTCTTATCAATAGCCACACATTTTTTAGTAGTTTAACCTAATATTATTGATTTAACAAGGACACTGGACTCATGACTATGACATGAAGTTTGCGAAATTGCTGGAATGTATTTTCCAAAGGATTTTTTCACATTTATTACATATTTTATAATGAAAATTAATTTATAAGTGATTGATAAAAAGGGTAATTATATCAGCATAATGTAATTATAAACTTCATTAGTGAGATAAATTTATTCATCAAAGTGCTAGTACATTGGTATCAGAGAAAATTATAAGCTGAATTTTAAAGAGATGAGCATCTCCCTGTCTGGAAATRTGTTGCCTGTGTSTGCTGTGGCTAACTGTCCTTTTCAGATMAYCTCAATTTCCACAAACACCCTACATGTCATTCAGCATAGACAATGTTGGATAATTAATTCATCTGTTGCACTAGATAAGTTTTAGTGCCCTGTTCCAAAGATGGACATAAAATTTCTCCATCATTTCCCTCATTTTTTCCTAGTGGTACCTCTTACTCTCATGTCAAGTTTTGAAGGAATTCCATTCTCCAAAACAAGATATTACACATTTTTTAAATGGAAATTCTTCATACATCATATTCAGTTAAATGGTATCTGTGCATAGAATAGTGAATAGACAGAATATTTTAAAAGAAAACATTAACTTAAAATTTTGTGATTCAGAATATTTARTATTTAACTATAAGTTGTTCTGAGATGACAGAAACCTTCCCATTGGATATTCCTATCACTTGAATCAATTTATATTTTGTTACTATGACAGATTGTCACAACAACAACAACAGCAGCAGCAACAACAAAAACAAAGTGTTTGAGAGAGACCTTTTGTTGTCTTACTTCAAATTTTAAAAGAATAGTGTCCAYCACGGTGGGAAAGTCATGGCAATGACCATGAAAAAGTATAGCATGGCAGCAGGAAAAGGAAGCTGCTRGCCACATTCTGTCACAAGGAGAAAGAAAGGACAGGGAGTGTGATTAGACAATAAAACTCCATGTCCCATCCCTGTCTTATCTCCAGTGTACTATTTCTTCAAACTGGGTTGTACATTTTATTGGCTTTATAACTTTCCAAAATAGTACCACAAACTTAGAAGCAAACATTAAACACATGATCTATGGTGGACTCTGCCTGTTATAATCACGTTGACCATATTAGGTATAGATATTTTCATCTATAAATATAGGTGGTTAATCAGAGTTCCTCCAAGGTTTTTCAAGACACTTAATGCTCTCTAAAAGTTTCTACTTTCGTGTATGATTTTAAAGATGACCTCAGAACTGAAGAAACTCTCAGGTACTTTCCTCTTTGCTTACAATTTCCTGACATCAGCCAACATTATTTCACATTACAGAAAAAGAACCTTGTCCATATGCATGTAGTTCATGTTCCTGTAGTGCACATCCAACCAACACATAGGTSGTCCACATGTCTTTAAAACTTAGTGCATCAAAGACATAAGTCACAGCTTTTTTTCTACATTTGAATATTTCCAACTTAACTGGTTTGAATMYAAACAATTAAGTCACCCCCTAAAATTATCTCTTGGATTTTTTTCAGGATGCCAATAGAGTACTGGGGAACTGGAAAGACTATTTACTAAGCATTCTGCTCTGTGACTTCATAAGTTTGTTTCTGGCAGAAGTTATTTCCTCTGAGGAATCTGACATTTAATCTGAGCCCTGAAGGATGAGTAAATATTAACTAGGTGAAGGGAGGACCAGAAAGACGCCAGTTCTGGAACCCAGTGAAGCAGGTGTCACACAGARCCAATTATGGCATACCAGAAATTGTAAGGTGGAGTTCCCTGTGGTGTCAAGCATAAGGGAACAAGGACCAGTGGGTGAACTGCAGGAAAAGAGCAGAGATCATATGAACTCTATGGACTCTACCAAGAAATTTTAATTTCCTAACTAACCTTTACTGTRTATTTGCCATCTCAAGTGTGTTCATCTTTCTTTCTATATGAGCATTTAATTTCTGTTTTAACACTCTAAAATATTCAAAGTTATTGTYGCTATTTTTAGTCAGAAACAAATTGATGTTAGAATGGTTAAGCTTGCCTRTTCTATAAATAGTGGTGATAGAATATAAAACTTAAGTGGTCAAATTATATTAGGTGCTTTAAACAGAGGCACCTCAACTTTGTTATTACCTTCATGGTTAACACCACTACTTATTCTTCCAGTTAGAATTATGTCTAATTTNCTGTCCTGGAACTCACTCTGTAGACCAGGCTGGCCTCGAACTCAGAAATCCACCTGCCTCTGCCTCCCAAGTGCTGGGATTAAAGGCATGCGCCACCACCACCTGGCGAAAGGGTAAGTTTTATGAGGCACACTGCAACTTGACAACTTCACTGTAAAGACCAGAAAAATGCAAGATACAATATAGTGAAGAAGCCATCTAGTGGTAATTAAACTATCAGAGGAAGATGACGACAAATATGCTCTAGCAGTGTAGTTACTGGATAAAAGAAGACAGAAATGTGGAGAGAAAACAGGTGAGAAAGCTAGCAGTATTCAGAACAAGCTATCTGCCTGTCAGACACAGTCATACCTTAGGCTTTGTCACGAATGCCCATTTACTCGTCACGCATTAAATCATCTCAAGCATACTTCACATGTCGGACAATATGAGGACTTAAAGAAAGTGTGACAACCAACCAGCACCTGACTCTGGAAATCACTCTCAGGTGGTGACAGTAGATTATGTAAGTATGCACTGTTACCAAAGCTAAGAAAGAAAAAATACATGCAGCTATGACAAACAGTAACAGACCTATTCAAACTGGGTGAGGAGGAAGGGGGATAGAGAAGATTCAGAGAAGGTTTCCCTAAAGGGGAAGAAACTGGAAAGAGAATCTGACACTCAACTGGGACTAAGTGATATAGAAAAAAAACTACAACAGGTGTTAAAAATCATCAACAGGAAAAAATATATGCAAAAACATAAATACAGTGATAAAACAGTGAAAGAAAAATGCCCAGAGGACGAACAGGGAGAGGGCCTGGCTTAGAGACTGAAATGCAGCACCCAAATATTTGGAGTATAAACTGAGAGTTGCTCATGACTGTTTCAAATTCCTATAGAACACACACTATCACCAAGTTCTGTATCGATAACCATACTCAACAAAAATGCTTGTATTTTTACATAACCACCATTTCTAAACATGACATAATTTTATCCTTATTACTGAAAAATATTCCAGATTTGTGTGTGTGTGTGTGTGTGTGTGTGTGTGTGTGTACACGTACTTGCCACGCCCCCCCCCCATTTCCTGAGGAGCACGTGACTTGAACATAAGCATGGGCCCCAGTGTGTCTGCAGGGAGCCGAGGGGACTCTGGAAATGGTATTTAGAAATGGTATAGTGGACCCGTGGAACAGTTCTGTTTTTACAGTGACTAGATAACTGTGCACTATCAACAGGACGGCATTATCATTCCTTTCCATTCCTTTCCCTGCATGCATGGGAACTTTTGTTCTTATCTGATGAAAATTCTGAGAGCATATGTAAATATGTTTCTTATTATKTTCTCAATAGTATATTTATATAGCATTTATATGAAATATCATAAAAAAGAAAACTTTAATTGTGTTTAGGATAAGAGAGAATTCCAGTATAGTTTGGATCTGGATTCCCATGAAGACTAAGGATTCTGAATATGTTTTTGTGTGCTTCTTGGCCTATATACTTTAGCACTTTAAAAGTATCTATCCCATTCATTTGCCTACCTTATTAACTGGATTATGTTGTTTTGGCATTTTGTTTTCATTGTTTATATATTTTACATGTCAACACTCTCCATCCCTTCCTGTAATACCTAGGGATGATTTTCTCATTTGTACAAGTCTTGTCACTCTGCTGACTTACTACTTTTGGTGTACAAAAACTTCCTCATTTCATGTGATCATATTTACCAATTGCTTTTGGGCCACTCAGAGTCCTATGGAGTAGGTCCTGTCAGAATCTGTTTAACTTCATGTGATTGTATTTTTCAGTGGCTCAACTGCTCCTCTTATTGCTGGGATGCTCTGAGTCGTATGGAGGCAATGTGTCCTCTCTGYTTACCCAAACGGTTTCAGAGTTTCAAGCCTTCCATCTCTCATCCRTTTGGAGTTGAATTAAACAACAGGATGAGAAAACAGGAATCCACTTTTGGTTTTCTGCATATGTGTATTCAGTTTTTACCAGCRCCATTTGTTAAAGGAGCTACCATTCTTTCCAAAGTATATTTTGGATGCCTTTAGCAAACTTCAGACTGTTTTAGCTCTGTGAGGTCATCATTGGGTCTTCTATCTCTTCCATGGGTCTGTGTGTCTGTGCCAGGGGCATTCTGACTTGTACATAATTTCTTCTTTTGGAAGTGTTTTCCTTGATAACATCATGGTAAGGCATTTGAAAACTAGCCTTTCAAACTACTCATTTCCATATTGAACTGTGACTAATATCTTAGCTGCACAGACTATAACCACTGATCTCACATCTCTATTACAGTCTTCAATCTGTGCACCTGCTTGCTTCCTTCGTATCTGCCTGCACATACTTACTATCTGGATAATTATAAATCTTTTCTAATTTTTGTACTTACTGTATTAGCATGTGCTACCTCTAAGTTATAGTATTTATTGGATGACATTAACAGAGATCTCCTTCCTCTTTTAAGGAACCCTCGTTTCTAGCCTCACAGACTGACGACCCTGAGTCTACTACGCACACCAGTGTGCACATGGCTGGCACTGGTCTCTGCTTCCCACGGCTTCCCTCTGCTCATCTCTACAGCGATCCTCAGGACACTGCCTTTCAACATGACAGTTGAGATTTTGCTACTATAGAAGTGGATACATGGTAATGCAAAAAATAAATAAATAACAGAACCTTAAGCAATCACAACTTCTGAGTCATTTTCACTTATTAGTTTTTGCTGATTTCCCAATCAAAATCACTTTTTAATAAGTTATGAGTAGGTTAAATATGGAGTTTAAATGTGAGAAACTCTGGATCACAGCCAAAGTGCTGTAGCATTAGAAAATCTAGATTAGAGAAAAGGCTATAGTCTAAAACTTAGACTTATACACATGCACAAACACACACCGACCCCCCCACACCCACACCCACACATACACACACACACGTGCATACACACCTGCATACACACACATGGACACAATTCTGTTGGTTACATGCTACAAGTGGAGTTTGAATCTTTCTTAAAATAAAATCATAATTTATAAATACTTCATTTATTAATAGTGAAATGAAATGAACAGAGCCTTAGACAAGAATAACTATAAARAAGATACCAACAATACATCCCCAAAGAAACAACTTACAATGTCATACTAAAATGAAAAATACCAATTGAAAGAAGCTCGACGGGACTTCACTCACCAGAGTGGTGGCAGTAGTCCATGTGCTGGGGGACTTGGATGGTAAAGGCTATCAAATCCGGAGCTAGGAGAGATTCAGGCTTTCTACTTTCATTAAGCCACTTGGTGCTGTGAAGGTCTCTAGTGTCAGAAGGACCCTGAAGCAAAGGAATCAACTTCTCTTTTCCACTGTCACCTGAATAGAAATATGGATTGAAGAAATTTAAAGAGAAGAAAAATGTTAAAATAATATTTCATATGTACAATGCAGTAGTTTTCGAATGGTTGATCTGAAAATACATCATTAAAATAATAGCTCAATAATAGCTGCTACTTAGACTAAAAATCTAGTTAATAATCTATTTGAACTTTTAAAATTAACTTCGACATTTTGCTAATGAATTCAGATCATGTTAATAACATAAAATGACAGAGATATACTTCAGCAAAATATGTGCTATGATATGATAGAATTTAGGTTTCCTGAAAGAACTGCATGTAGCTTAAGAAGAACATTATGAGACAAAACAGTGCAAAACAGGAATACAAGTAAAACCTAATTTTTGTAACACCCAATTTTTGTGTTTAAATCTACTATGCTAACACTTAATTTAATATTAAGTTAATTATCATACATAATTCACATATCTGTCAAAACTGGAGGAATATTCTTTTAATTTTTCCTAATAACTACTGTTAAAACTACAAAGTTCTTCACTTAACTGGAAATTAATTGGTTAAAGTCAGTAAGTATCATCCCTGCACTGTTAAAAGTACTGAGTATAAATAAAACAATGAAAAGCTCTGATTCGTATGAACAATGAGTAAATTCTTGTTTCAGCAATGCTCCTTGTAAATGGCCAGGCGGACTCTCCTACACAGGCAATAAAGTTTTACACGGTCCAGCTGCACATACCTGGGGCTTTGGCACAAATTTTTATTGATCCCAAGGTCCCAGAGGCACATTTGACCAATGATGTGCTGCAGTACTTCAGTTCAACATTCTGGATTGAGCCCTCAAGAGTTGGCAGGGGATTCTTAGATTTCACACCTAATAAAAGAAAACTGCAAATGTACTAGCTGATTGAATTTAAATAATTTTTACACTCCTTCACCAAGGTATTTAAAGTTAATTATACTTTAATTATCTACCTCAGATGTTCTTACAGTATTTGTGTTAAGTTGCAGAATTCAGTATTTAAAAGATAAAAGGATACAATTCTAAAATAAACGGCTGAACTCTCATATCTATATGAACAGATTGTGATTAATAGGATTCAAGAAATGAAACTAAATGCAGAAATCATCACATAAAACTCAAATGGAAGTTAAAAAATCATATTTAGTTTTAGAATAGACAATAAATTTTACACTATTAAACAAGTTTAACTTATTTTGGCAAAGACATTTACAAAGGAAACTACCTGAGTGAGGAGACAGAAAACAGCCCCCAAAAATTCATGTTACAATACAATCTCTTGTAAGCAAAAAAAGGGATTTTATCAAACTACCATAAAGTAGACATTAATACCTCGAGTACATGATACTTACTCATATAAACCAGCTGAGAAACTTTAATTTTAATGGTCAAAGCCTGATTTAGGTCATAAACAAGCAAAGAACTCTACAGAATATAATTCTGATGAGGAAAGGGGAAGAGAGAAGAGGGAAAGTGATCACCTCTCATGATTGACACGGACTCCAGACTTACTGTGTGTTACCCACACGCATGGACTTAGTCTCTACAAAAGACTATAATACAGATAYTGCTATCCTCATTTTTTTATTCATAGATTGAAAGTGAAAACTAAATTTCACAGAAAGATCTGCAATCGGTTAACATTTACTGAGAACTTGCATTGTGATATGCATACAAATGAACTCAGTCTTTTCAAAATACTGTTGTTTTTTTTTTT
>BDUI01000205.1:363369-373596 GCA_002335545.1 Apodemus speciosus
CACAAGTCAGTTAGATCTAGACAATTCCTCAATTGACACTCTCCTCTCAGATGACTCCAGGCTGTGTTGATCTAACAATTAAGGCAAATTGGAGTACATGTATGATACAACTAGTTATGAGAATACATAACATAGTATTGTGAAGACCACTTAAATTTTATTCTTTAGAAAATATGTGTTGGAAAAAAAAATGCCTAGTTTTCAGAAAGATTACCTAATGTTATTGTTACTCTTCCTTCTTAAGACACAGGTTCTAGATTTATTGTTCATGTGTGAATTCAAAGAATCTAATATATTTTCATCCTAYGTGGCTGTTTAATATTTCAAACTAGTAATGCAACTGTCACCTTAAAGATTTAAGTGGATAAAATGTTATGTTTATTTTTATCTTTATTAAGGGTTTATTAAATACTGGGACAGCTATTTTGTAAGTTTGTCTTTCTTTCAAGAAAAGTAAACTGTAATTTGTGGATCAGTAAAAATACTCTAAGGAYGCTTCTCTGATTAAACAAATGGTAAAAAGTCGGGTCACATGTAAAGAGTTCTAAGGTTTCTCAATCCTAAGGGTCCAGCACTAATTAGGTTTGCTTAATTTAACTCCTGGATCACAGTTGCCAGTGACTCATGTGAGCATATCAAGGTGTTATTGGAGAACTTTGGGATTTGAGAAACTGCTGGAATCATTGTATGGACTTTTTTTAAATAATTGAAGAAAGTTACAAATATGCTAATKTTGTTTCAAATTTCTATCACAGTACCCAAAAGAYGAGAATATAATTTCAAATGGAATCAGTTATATCWCTGAAGACCAAACTACTTTTGAAGAGYCAATAAACTGAGAAGCATGGATTATTTCCCAAACAGATTAATTTCAATTAGCATTCTTAAAATTTTCAAGTCATAATCCTTACACACAATGAGAGTAATCTGAGGTTAACCTTAGATAACTTTATTTAAACCATTTTCATTACTTCCTAAAACCATTATCTTCTTCTTAGCCCGTTGAAACATTTATTCTGTTTTATGGAGTGAACTATTCCCAATTATAGATTCTAAAATAATGCCAATTAAGATCTTTAAACTAAATTGTTATAATTTCATCCTTTGACAACAGTAATCACATTTCCCAGTATGACAAAGATCATTCTATCACTTGCTCTCTTTATGACATACCATCTGGTTTTAAAAGATTGAGGAGCTTTGCAAATTTCCTATGGCTGAGAACTACTATAAAAAGACTTCTAGGAACTTTGAATAGCCATGCTCATGGTCATTTACAGAGAGATTGTCAGCATGCAGTTCTTAAGATATATTTTATTCGTTGTAATATGTCTCTGTATATGTGCACATGAGTRCAGGTTCCTATCAATCTTGTTGGATCTCAGGACCTGGAGGTACAGTACATGGGAGCCCTTTAGTGGAGATTCTGATAACTAAACTCGGATTCTCAAGAATATAAACAATTTTTCCTAGCTGATAAAACATGCTATCTACTCATGTATTTTATTTTGATAATATGTAGAATGCCAGCTTTTTTCTTGACCACCAGTGTGTATGTGACATTTATTTGAACGAAATGTTAAGTCTACTATTTTGCTTATACTTGAATTCTTGGAGAATAGTCATAGGAAAGGGACATAAGAAAGCTACATACCATGACAGAGAAGCTGGATGCATACAATCATAATGATCTCYGGATCACTAAACAAGTCCTATGTAATGGCAACACCATTGGCATACTGATCTGGGAGGAGGAATCTAACAAGGCCATAATCTAAATGAAGAGCAAGCAACAAGCAATGGCTGCTGATAGTAGATGATCAAACATAAAGACGCATGACAAAAAAGAAAAAGAAAAAGAAAATGCTAAACAAATGTGTATGTGTGTGCGTATGTATGTAAACAATAATAATTTCAATGGAAGTCATATATTTTTAGGGAGTCGAGGGAAAACAGAAATTTGATGAGTATAATAAAGTGGTAGACAAGATGTATACAAAGTTAAAAATAATAACAAATAAAATTTCAAAAGAAATGTGTATATGTNGCGATGAGAGAGAACTCAAAATACTGTTAATAGAAACATTACTATCCTCATTGTATGGATTAGAATATCATGAATTAGGGGTGTTAGTCATGCACAAAAGGTAATGAATACAAGAACCTAAGAGTCAAACAATGCCATATCTGTTCCAGAATAATTCTGTCCTGCCACTCACTATGAGTCTAAACATCCAGGCACACCATTTCTCTTCTGTTCCTCACCTCAAATTTTAGAAAAATACAAAGTATCGTCCTTCATATTTGAAGACTTTAATTACCTTATTCTAAAAATAAGGTTCCTAYGTCGTATTAATTTTTTACTAAATACCAACTACCTCTCCAAAATATTATGAAAGACTTCCTAATCAATGATCAAAATTTAACAAGGAAAATGATTCCGAAATGACTAAAAGGAGAATGTGTCAAAACAAACAAACAAAAAAATCCCAAATAATAACCAGCATTTCTAATCTTTACCTTACTTATTGTTGTAGTTGGTTTCTGTCAACTTGACACAAGAAAGTCAACCAAGAATAAAAAAATCTTCATTGCTAATCTGCCTCCTTTTAAGATTGGCCTACTAGCAGTCTCAATTAATCTGGACCCCCCAGGTGACAAGGGCTGGGGAAGAGGTATGGGATGTGGTTACAGATGGAGGGTGGATGGTGGTGGTGGGGAATATAATATGGAGTATAAAAAAATTAATTAATTAATTAAAAAAAAGACTAGCCTATAGGTAAGTCTTGATGTCATAGGTGGGATCACCCAAAGGCTGGTGAACCTTAATACTGTAGAAGGCAGGCTGAGAAGCCCTGAGAAGAAAGCCAGTGAGCAGTGCTCCTCCACGGCATCTGCTTCAGTTCCTGCTCCAGGTTCCTGTCCTTGCCTGAGCACCTGTCCTGACTTCCCTCAGTGATGGGCTATTACCAGAAGTGTAAAGTAAACCCTTTCCAAACCAAGTTGCTTTTGGTCATGGTGTTTACTATAACAGCAGAAATTCTCAGACAGTCATAATAGACTTGTGTGTCAATTAATTGCTAATTTCCCATTTTAGTATGTATTTAACTTAAAATAGTCATCCTGAGAACAGAAGCTGAACTGAGCTCTGTAATAGATGTAAAGAATGTGTGAAGCCAATAAAGTGGTATCCAAATATTGTGTATTTCTCAGATTTTCAATTGCCATCACTATAAACACTTAAATAATAGCCAAGAAAATTACATGACAGCAACATTTACATATTTATAGTGCCAGCAGTATAGGTATCATAGTATCTGGCATTGACTTAACACTTAATTGTGCCTAATTTATTAAACTATCACACAAAAAAATAAGAAAACTATTACTGTTCTCATTTTACACATAGGAAAACAAAGGCTTGGAGTAATACAGATTTGGCAAAATAAATAAGGAAGAAAGAGGCAAAATTTAAACTATATGTTTCCTCATTACAAAGGATGAGTGAAGCTAGAGATGTGGGTAACTGGGTAAAAGAGTCAGCTAGGAAGCTTGAGAGTCAGACACCCAAATAAAACACTGAGTTGTGGCCGCAGGTCCATGCTAACACCGTAGGTTTTGGTGAAGGGAGAACCTATGAAACTTTCTGGGTCCATTCCTACCTTCAGGTTCAGTGAGAAATCCTATTTTAAAGGAATAGAGTGGACAGTGAAATACTACAGTATGTAATACCCTCTTCTGAACCCCACAAATAAGCACATATGTGTACATGCATATATATATATATGTATCTATCTATATATATGCGCACAAACAGGATGTCAAGCTTTTCCATAGATTCAACACTGCTGTGCTTTGCAAGATGTTATAATCAGTATATAATTTACCTTAATCCAAACATTATCATAGATTTAAAAAATGACATAAAACTAGCACCCTCCACTGCTTCTCTCAAACTTTATAGATTTTCAGTCTAAAACAATTCATTTGAAAGTATAAGAATTGTACAAGGTGTGTCTTGCACATGATCACAGCTGTTCTAATGAAGACAATGTCTGTTACAGGTAAAAATAGAGTTCTACAGAGATAGTTCATTGAAACAGCTCTGCTTGGGATATATACAGGGACAGAGGTCCAACCCTCAATACCAGTAACAGTAGGGGAAAACCAAATCACCTAAGAAATAATTCAAGAATATTTACTCAAAAAAGTGGAACAGATAGATAAATAAATAAATAAATAAATAAATAAGTAGAAGGTAAGTCCTTTAAATAAAAATAAATATAGACATTTATTCCAGCTATTGTTCATGCTACAAAAGAAGCTCTGCAAAACCTTCTGAGTTAACACCAAAACAAAGCCAGCACTAGATACATAACAAAAACCGTGGCACCTACGCAAAGGCAACAAAAACCAACCTCAACCAACCTCAACCATCTCAACAGGTCTGACAGTGAGCAAGAAGGAAACTAAGTAATGCTTTGAAATTCTACAGAAAACAAATCTCAATCTAAAAACTCTATACCCAGCCAAATTATCAGTCACATAAAATTACATTCAGGTTACATTTTAACTGTCAACTTAGCATGAGGCAGAATCACATGAAGGAAACTAAGTAACGCTTTGAAATTCTACAGAAAACAAATCTCAATCTAAAACTCTATACCCAGCCAAATTATCAGTCACATAAAATTACATTCAGGTTACATTTTAACTGTCAACTTAGCATGAGGCAGAATCACACGAGAAGAGTCATAATGAGCAATTATCTAGATCAGGCTGGCTTGTGGGCATATCTGGAGATGGGTAAAGGAAGAGCCAGGACTCTGTGGGTGGCTCCGTTCCCAGCTGGGGACCTAGTCTACTTAAGAGTAGAAAAAGTTAGCTGAACACAAGCAACACAGAGAGGCAGCAGGCATGGTGCTTTCAAGTTCCTGCCTTGAAAATCCTATCATCTGGAATTGTAATCCATATGCAAACCTTTGTCCTGTAAAGCTGCTGCTTTTAGAGGAGSCCTGGCCTCTCAGGGTGCTTTACCACAGCAACAGAATGAAGCTAGGACAAAAGGCAAAATTAAGAAACAAAGATTTCTTCAGGCAAGCAGATGACTTTCTGTGCTAGAATGCCAGCTCTAGAATGTTAAAGCCCAAGAGCACAGAGTGGGTTAAAAAAGGAAAAGCTTATCTGAGAAACAGAGTCCAAGAAAGGAAAAACAAAAAGAAAAAAAGGAATTTCAAGGCATCTTTGATTTGACTGGAGACCAAACAGACACTGAATGAGGAAAGAACACTAAAAGAATCATTACAAAATTAAAGCATATATTTGGAATTTGTTTTAGAAAGTATGTACAAGAAATACTAATGAATCAAGAACAAAACTAGCCACACAAATTCTAACTACTAAAGTTTTAAAAGAAAAATGTTATGCTTACACTGGATACAGACTTACTAAGGAGAAAGGAAGAACAGATAGTATTGGTCCTAAAAACTAGACCCTTAGTAGCAAGAACAATAATACTGTACTACTTGTGAGAGAGAGAGAGTCAGGAGACAGACACAGAGACAGAGAGAACATTAAAGATCCAAATGAATTGATCTGCAGTGGGGCGATGACCTTAGAATATTCAGGTAAAGTCACTGTGATATGACAAATCTTTAGAGACAAAAGGGAAATATAAAGGAAGAGAGAAGGAGACATGAAGTCAAAACCACTGGCAAAGCATGGTGCCTCTGAAGCCAGGGCAGGGCACAAGCCAAGAAGAGCCCATGCTTCTGAGAGCTAGAACAGTCAGAGACGGGCTGCCCCTGAAGACAACAGATAACAAAATTATTGACACCTGATTTTATATGGAATTCATTGCACTCCAATTTATATACAATTGTTACAAACAAAAATGTGATGTAGGGTTGTAGAAATGGTACAGCAGTTATGACGTGTTCTGTTTCTTCCTAAGGGACCAAGTTTGGTTTCTAGCACCCACATCAGGCAGTGTACAACCACCTATAATTCCAGCTCCAAGGGATCCAGTGCCTCCAGTCTTCTTGGGCACCTACACACATGTATACATATACCCCTACGCATAATTTTTTTAAAGATATATTTATTTATTATATGTAAGTACACTGTAGCTATCTTCAGACACTCCAGAAGAGGGCGTCGGATCTCATTCTGGTGGTTGTGAATCATCATGTGGTTGCTGGGAATTGAACTCAGGACCTCTGGAAGAGCAGCTCTTAACCGCTGAGCCATCTCTCTAGCCCCATAATTTTTAAAACCAATATTTTTAGTTTTTTTTGTGAAAACCTGTTGTTTTCATAAAAGTTATATTAGAGAAACAATAGAGAATTAAAATCCTTAAATCCAATATTAAAAATTATATAGATAAGAGCTGGAGAGATGGCTTAGCAGTTTCAGAGGACCTGGGATTAATCTCCAACATTCACATGGTAGCTCAGAACCATCTACAACTCCAGTTCTAGGGCATCGTATAGTTCCTCTGACATCTGAGGGCACCAGGTATACACATGGTACACAGACATATGCAAGCATAAACACTTATACATGTGTACATATATATGTATACATATATACATAAACATTGTTTTAAAACATACAGATACCTAAACACAGACTATTTAAAAACTATATTAAATTGTATAAAACTGCCTAAGAGTTGCAAATAAATACCAATGGATCAGATAAAAATGATTGCTTCTAAAAGACAGTAATGGTAAATGATCCAATAATTGCACTTTTCCTAATGTGACAGTCAATTATAATTTTTTAAATTTTGATTTTTTTTTATGTATAAGACTATACTGTAGCTGTCTTCAGACACATCAGAAGAAGGCATCAGAGTCCATTACAGATGGCTGTGAGCCACCATGYGGTTGCTGAGCTTTGAACTGAGGACCTCTCCAGCCCCTTAAATTTATCATTTTATAAAACACAATAGTACGCCATATAAGACACTCAAGCAAGCAGAACTCATGTTTCATGAAAGGAAAACTACAAAGTCACAGGAGATGTCTAAGAAGTAAAGAGGAAAATCATTCTAAAATACATTGAAGGGATATTCATCTTAGGATTACTGATGAATACTACTCAAGATAAAGACGGTCATGAGGAAAGGACCTAAATAAAGGAAGCTGGAAGAAAGGGAACACCATTAGGGCAGGTGGAGCTAAGGAAACCAGGGAAACCTAAGACTCAGCAGGCAAGGAAGCCTACAAACTGCCTTCAGGACAAGCCAGAGCACAATTTAAAAGACTGAAATTGCTCTCTGCTATTCCTGAAAATGGTTTTGTTCCTAACAGCAAAGCAAAACAAAACAAAAAACAGACATAGTAGCATTGTAGGGAAGGGCAGAAACATCTGGATAAAAGTCACTTAATATTTTCAGGGAAATGTAAGACATAACCCATTGAGAGATAGTTAACCGGATTAAATAAAAAGTACCTTTAAAAACGCAAGTCAATTAGTAATTAGGTGAGGGAAGTGGGTGTGCACGGGGAAGGAAACAGTCTTCTGGTCCAAAGCTTTCTCTTCACTGTTCCATGCCCATTCATATTTAGCAATCTCTGTCCACAACGCCATAACCGTCAGCAGCTTACTGGTTCATTTAAGTTAAAGACTGGCTTCATTGATCAACTTTTTTTTTCTTTAGAATAGTAATGGCAAACATTTGACACAATAGTTATGGCACAATTGTTCTTGCGATTTTGTGTTTGTTTGTTTGTTTGTTTGTTTTGCCCTCTTCCTCCTTTTCCGCCTCCTCTTTTTTTCAGACAGGGTCTTGCTCAGGTCAGCCTATCTGGTCCCTCCACTGACTTAGCCCACTTAACCACACTTCCCTACCTAGAGGGNTTTTTTCTTTAGAATAGTAATGGCAAACATTTGACACAATAGTTATGGCACAATTGTTCTTGCGATTTTGTGTTTGTTTGTTTGTTTGTTTGTTTTGCCCTCTTCCTCCTTTTCCGCCTCCTCTTTTTTTCAGACAGGGTCTTGCTCAGGTCAGCCTATCTGGTCCCTCCACTGACTTAGCCCACTTAACCACACTTCCCTACCTAGAGGGTGGAGTCTATCAGCTTCCAGACAATTTGTTTCTAAGACTTGATTTTACCATGGCTTACTAATACGTTTCTCTGTCCTTAGATTTGTATCTCGGTACTTACAGAATAATGGAGCTCTCAGGCCTCCCAGAGATGTTTCTCCACGCAGTGAGTCATAGTCAACCCAGAAACAGGCAGCTGTYAAAGGGCAGCAATGAAGCGCCTGCAGAATCACATACCCACTCCCTATACTCAAGGACCAGAAATGAAGGTGACACAAAATCTGGGGAGAACTGGAACAAAATAGTGTCCTCTGGACATGACAAGGCTTCTGTATTCATGAGCTCACAGCAACTATGGTTGCTGATACAAGATCAAGCCCGTCAAAAATCCCAGCATTGGGCAGAAGGAGTTCACAAGCCCTCAGCCCTACCTGAGGAGCTAACGACAGGTGATAGTTTCTGAAGGAGAAAGAGCTATTTTCTTTAAGATGGAAATCAACGTAAGGCCCACCACAGTCCAGTGGATGGCCCTACACCAAGGAGTATATTGGCTTCACAAACCAGACTCAAGGTTTAAAACACAAAGATGCAGAACTGAAAGGAGGGAGGAGAGGAGAGTGATAGGAAGATGTAATAAAAATATATCATACGAATTATGAAATTCTCAAAGAATAAAAATCTATTCTATAAAAAGAAAGCAAGTTTGACCTGTTCTGAAGCATGATAGCTTGCTTGTGGTCTACCATGAACAGAACTCACTTTTCCTCATGTCATCCATTCATTTGCTCATTCCATAAGCATTTACCAAAAAAGTCCTATATTTCAAACTCAGCCAGGAGCTATAGTAGCGAAGGAAGTTTAAGCATTCTCTGGTGAAACTCAAGATGCTTGTGAGAGAAATAGTCATTAAAACAGTAATTGTGGGGCTAGAGGGTTAAGTGGTTAARCTGAGTCGTTAAGAATATTTGTTCCTCTCCTAGAAGACCAAATTAGGATCCTAAAACCTATGTCAGGCTTCTCAAAACCATCTATAGCTCCAAATCCAGGGGATCCATATGGCCTCTTATGGCCTCCAGAGGTACCTACAGACAAGTGGCACTTAAAAAATTAAACATATAAAATATACCTATTGATATTAGGAAAAAGTCAGAAACAAAAGGGATGCTCTGAGTTAGTCATTCCTGGAGTCACTAAAATGCAGGTTTACACAGGCAGAGAGGTGTGGGGCCATAAAGYCGCGCACCTGGGATYGCCGGTCTGGAGTAAAAGGGAGGCTGAGACCTGTCCAAACCCAGACAGGAGTTAGGACTGTCTCCTCTGCTGTGGCCCTGGCATGTRTAATCTCTATGACCCCCAACTTCCACCACTCTTGAGGTAGTCATGTGGCCTGGCAGCCACACTGCAGGTCTCCCTATGAGGACATGTCCAGCAAGTATCTGGAACTCTTCTTCATGCAAATGAAGCATTCCTAGCAMCTCAGCCCCAGCCAATAGTGGACACTCACACTGAAAACCTCTACTCACTCCCCAAGGTTTAAATAGCCCTTAGGAGGTATGGGATGTGAAATAGCTGGAGGGTGGACAGGGGTTGGCAGRATAGGGAATAAAATGTGGAGWGTATAAAAATAATTAATAAAAAAWWTTTTTTTTAAAAAAGAAGACATAGAAATCCAAAATGTGTATAACTTAAGCATCACAGYGACAAAATATGGGAACAGATTAGGCTTAACTGAAAAGCAAATCCACACTGCAGTAACAAACTTTAGCAACATTTCCAGGGGCTGACAACTCAGTTACCTTAAATTTCCATAAAGAAAAAAGTGACAAAAAAAATCTCCATAAGCTTCCAACAGTATCATAGAGGAAGCAGAATGTGCGTTCACTGTGTTGAAAGATCCACAGGACACATAACAGGACGGAGCACACTATGCTGGCCCATAACAGGACGGAGCACACTATGCTGGCCGTAACAGGACCGAGCACACTATGCTGGCCATAATTGAATCTCATCAATATTAGAACTGAGCTGATAGATTTTCTTAGATCATAGCAATTTCAAACTTGAAATCTTCAAATGCTAAGAAATTAACAAATCTAAGCATGTCACAAGTCAAAGAAGGAGGCTTGAGGACACTTCTTTAATCTGTTGATAAAAATGAAATGTTTCAAAAC
>BDUI01000205.1:399832-415262 GCA_002335545.1 Apodemus speciosus
CAGCCATACCTGCTGTGTTTCTAGGAGCTGGCCATGTGATTCTTTATGTACCAAAAGTAGTCCCTTTATGTCCTTGTAGTATCAAGATCAAGAAAGAGAAATAATGGCATCTTAACTGAAGTGGGGACAGCGTGGATAGATGAGACTTTGGAACAGCAGAGCAGCTGAGGGTGCAGCTCAGAAGAGGAATTCTTGTCTACATATATAAAGCCTGAGGCTCAGTCTCCAGCACCACAAACAACACTGTACATCATTTCAATAAAGCCAATGTAGCTAGTGAGGCTTAGTCAGCCCCGACTTGAATTCAGTTTTTGTTTTTAAGAGGGAAGTAAGAAAAGCACTAGGTAAATTCTGAAAATGCCAATGACAACAGCCTTGTCACACCACTTCTCTGAGATTCTTCCACTCTTTCTTACCTACTTTGTCTCTTTTCCTCTAATTTCCCATCTTGCTGGTTAGAATGTAGCATAACTGAAGGATGGGGTAGACTCACACATCACAGGGTCGCCCTCACTTCCCATGGACAAGACTTAGTGTGTCATTCCAGGCATGCTCAAGCAATATTCTCTTCCATTTCATTTCTCTCATCTAGGTCTTTTAACCAGTAAATACAGAATTAGAAAGAAGAAGGAAATGAAATCGAGTCATGGATCAATTAGTCAAAAATTGGACTAGTGTTTCACAGGGGAAAAGATGAATTGTCTAAAAGAAATGTGAAGTCTACTGAGAGAAGAGACGAGTGGACAGGGCAGACTGAACACCACCATCTCCATCAGCAGGGACACAGGGCATTCGGCAGTCACATCTCATTCTGCTTGTATTCCTCAACACRAACCAGGGCTGGTGCGTAAAGAACCTTCAGGAAGCAGAGTAAAATGCACAAGCACAATARACTCAGAAAAAAAGAGAATTCCTTCAATCTCTCAAGGATCTCTCCAAGATCAAAGCTGGCAACTCAATCACTTATTGGTGAAAAGCCAAGTGATTCCCTCTGGGCACAGATGAACAAGTGATCCTCTCTTGGCACTTCTATTCAAAACTGTGAAACAGACATAAAATGCACTCAAACACTAACTTTAGAATACTTTGTTATCTTCCTATCCCAACACTTCTGTTGGAATGATTAAAAACTTACTGATAGAAACAGAACATAGCAAACACTGAGAATTTTAGAAAATAGTGACTATACTTTTTTTTTCAGTTTTATGTACACTGGTGTTGTGCTTGCATGTATTATCTGCATGAGTATATTGGACTCCCTGAAATTGAAGTATCAGACAGCTTAAGATAGCCTGCGGTTGCTAGGAATTCAACCCAGGCCCTCTGGAAGAACAGTCAATGCTCTCAATTGCTGACCATCTCACCTGCCCTGGTTATATAATCTTAATTATATAATCAGAGAAGCATAAACAGTAACAAATTATTCAGTGATATATTACAGATCAAAGCACTGGATTTCATTTTTGAGTACTTTAGTTCGCAGGTTATGGTGAGCTAACCTGTCACTGATGGTTAGTTGCTGATAATAAGATATATTGACAAAAGAGACTCAAATTTCACGCAATCTGAACACATACGAAATCATTTCAAATTATGATCTTTAGGCCCAGAATCCCTATGAATGTGATAACAAATAACAATAACTTAAATCCTCTCTGTGGCAGTGGCAGCCAGCTTCTGCTCTCGGGGACAAAATCATGAATCTAAAAGCTAGTAATGACTTGCAGAGGTGCTACAACAGGTTATACAGAGCTAAACTGCTTCCACTTTGATGCCTGCAAACAAAGCAGGTTACACTGAATGCTCCATTCCGTAATCCAGCTTGTCAGCATTTAATAAGAAAGCCCACTAGAAATAATCAACACCAAAGACCCAGCATATACCAACATAGAAGGATATTTGTACTCTGGGAAGATGGCAAACCAAGTCAGGTTCACACTGACCATGTGGAAGACTAGTGTATGACATGCAAGCAGTGAGCAAGAAAAGAATCCAGCCAGAAGTATGTATGAGTTAAGGAAAAAAAAAAAGAAGAAGAAGGCAAACACCTTCAAGATGGCCTTCAGATGTGAGCAGCATGGCGGCCAGAAGTCGTTTCATCTTGTCTTGTGGTGGATGCTATATAAGAAGTAAGATGCCTTGGGACCATCCCTCCAAGCATGTCTTCACTACGGGAAGAGTTTTACATTGAATAACTGCTGTCCTTATAAAAAAGAGATTCATACACAGAAGAGGGGTATGGAGGAGACAGGGAAGAGGAAAGGGGTAGGGAAGGAGAAGAAAAGGAGAAAGGGGGAAAGGAAAGGGAGAGCGAGGAGGAAGGAAAGAAGGAGGAGGGGAAGAAAACGGGAAGGCAGGAAGACGAGGGATGGGGAGAATATAAAGAGGAAGAGTGAAAGGAGGAGGAGGAAGAGGAGGAGAGAGACGGCGATTTTCAAATGAGTACAGGGACAGAAAGAGAGGGGCGGCACCAAGGGAACGTGAAGCTCTGCAGGTGCAGGGACAGGCGGGCTCTCCTCGGGGATCGGGGATCGGCAGTCTACCCGATCAGGGAGCACTGCACCTCCAAGATGCTGAGATGATAAACTGCTGCTGTTTGAAGCTGTCTTGTTTGTAATGCGTTATCAGAAGTTCTATGATAGTCTTAAGGCACAAAATAGTATGAACAGTCCCTTTCCAGTGTGTGAAAATAACAGTGCATAATTTTCAAAAGTCTAGTGAGATACCCAAGAAACTGAGTTTTTCTCAAGTCCTCACAGAAAACTAAGCCTTTATATAGGGCATATTTCCTACTATTTGAAAATTTTCTAGCATTCATCGAGTCCTTTTTCATGATGAAAAGTTCACACACAAAGCCATTCTTGGGCTAAGAGGTCTGAAAAACCACTTTAGAAACATTTCGAATGTCTGAAAGAAAATACCATAGAAAAGCTACAACATAACTTATTTAACACCAACAACTAGTTCTTGAGTTCGATATGTTATTTATTAATAACCATTTCTTAGTTATGACAAGTTTGATAACTGAATTCTCAATGCCCAAACAAATGGAAGCATTTATACTACAAATGTGTGTATACATATATACTAAATTATGTACGTGTGTGTGTGTGTGTGTGTGTGTGTGTGTGTGTGTGTGTGTGTGTGTGTTCCCCAGGGTACTTACAGGTATTTAAATCCTCAGGTATTTAAACACTTGGTCTCCAGTTGGTGGCACAGTTTGGAAGGTGCTGGAGTACAACCTTACTGGAGGAAGTATGTCACTGAAGGGGACTTTGAGAATAGAAGTCCTACTACTTCAAGTTTATTCTCTCTACTTCATGTTTGGAGTTCACAGAACAAGCTCTCTTATCTGGCCCACGCCTGCCACTTCACACATATCCTTACCACGATGGACTCTCATGTGCCTTCTGCAAGCCACCATAGCTCTGGTATTTATTACAGCAATAGCTAGTGAAAGACACGTGGACACTTTAACATTCAGAAAATTTGACACTGAGGAGACCGCTCTATGACAAAGAGTTCTTGCTCTGAGACCAAGAAGACTTGAATTTAGTCCCCAGTATAAACAATACACAAACAAAAGGCTGGTCATGGCTGCTCACGTTTCTGATTATCTCTACAACTGGAGTGTGGAGAGTCAGAGTACGAGATTCACTGGACAGCAAGCTTAGTCAAAACTGCAAGCTTATGGTTCACTGAGACACCTTGCTTCAAGTCAGTAAGGTGAGGGATGATAGAGAAAGACACTTTAAAGTCCTTTATGGGCTCTGAATGCATATTTACCCTTGTGCTCACATGCATACAGTCCATACATGTAGACTATATATTCACTACTTGTGCAAACACACTAAATAAATAAATACTGCAAAACCTGCAAAAGGTAATCTCTTCTGCTTAGATTTAAATATGGAGAAGTTTTAGTGAAGTGTAATAACCAGTGCCTGTACCATAAGCACTCCGGAGGAGAAAGAGGGCATCACAGAGGGACCTGTCCAGGGAATGTTATAAGAGACCCAGTGTCAAAACAACAACTTAAATGAAGAAGGAACATGAAAGAAATCCTCATCTTTTCACTGGAACATAAATAGAACTCAATTCATTGTTATTATTATTACATAAGCAAATATCCATAGCTAGTATCACTATACAGCAAGATATTTTTTAATCAACTCAAAAATATGTACCTTAGAACATTTAAGCTGTGTTTTCAGATCTGGGGGCAGAGAAAGAAGTTTAAAAAGAGAGAAACAGGGTGAAAAAAGGAAACCTCACTATCCCACACTCATTTTCTAAGTGCTTAAAGAGTATTCACTAACTCCAGAATCCTTTTTATAAGCACACCTGGGAAGAATACCAAATCTGTAAATTTGCTCAGCGTTACACTGATGTGGTTTTAAACCAGATGTTTAAATGTTACAGTATGTATATTTTCTCCTTCTCTTCTAAGACAGAAGTAAAGAGGAATATTTGACTTCACTCCACAAGAGACTTATTTAATAGTTTGGCGGTTGTGTAAGTAAAGGTAGCTTGGCTAAGTCAATGTTGACGACATACAGAATGACATGATCCTAATGAGTTGGAAAATATTGGCTCTCGAGAGAATAGACCAGATGCTACTGAGCTGAGAAAGCTACTGTATTATTGAATTTCATTTTTATGAGGTAAAATTTATTATTCAACCATTACAGTATCCCATATGAAACCTTGCATAAAACACTTTTACAGTTACTTTCTGGAAAGTAGATTTGTGTTTTAACATGAAGACATCACTTAAAAGGGGAATTTGTATATCAATTTGATGATCATTATACAACTTTATAAATCTGTCAATTATTTCCCTGCAAATATCAGACCAGAGGAACTAAAAAGTCAACAAAACAATTAACAATCTGAATAGAGAGAAATCAGAAGTTCTTGTTTACCAAAGCAAACCAAATATAACTTTGTATTTTCTGTAAAAATTACAAGAGTTAATAGTTCTGTTTTGGTGACTGTCAAAAATATTAACAACAGGGGCTAGAGAGATGGTTCAGCGGTTAAGATCACTGTTTGCTCCTCCAGAGGCCTTGAGTTGAATTCCCACAACCACGTGGTGGCTCACAACCATCTATAATGGGATCCAATGCCCTCTTCTGGTGTGTCTGAGGATAGCTACAGTGTACTCACATAAATAAAATAAGGAAATCTTTTCAGAAATATATTGACAAAAAAAACCTATATAAAATAATGCTCTCCATTAAGAATACAAATTAAGCACAAACTTTACAACTCTAATATAGTGTTCATAATTCACATTTCAAATGAGCCTCAAGAATTCATTAGACTTTCACTGAATAATTTCTAATGTGTTAGTAGATATTAATCTTTACCTATTACTTCAGGTCTCATACAACAGGAAAGTAATTTAATAATAGAAAGATCCAAAGATCTTACTTACTTCAAAAATTGAGTTAATAGCTATGATATAATAAATTTTGGGGGGAAAAAGAGCACTAAACCACTTTAAGTATGAATTTTCCCATCTGTAGATCTATAACTCGCCAACGGTATTACTAGTAAGAAGCCAACTGAATGAATGTAGAAGAAATGTCATCCAGAAAGAGGTAAGGCGACTCAGACTATTCATGTCAAGTTTATGGTATGCACTCCTTGTATGACTCAGCTCACCAAAGAAAATGCTTACGGATAGATATAGAAAGCATGCGAGCCGCGGAAAGAATGGGCTTTCTTACTGTGACCATCTCACTGCACTGCCATACCCATGTACACGTGTGTGGCAGGACCCACTTTGGACTCAGCAGAACTAAGAAAATGTGAAGTGAAAACGTAAAGGGTCTTTGGAAAGAGTGGCTGGTGCTTTGCTGGGGCAAACGTGACAGAACATGTAGCTGAGACACTGGTGAAAGACTACGGCAGACTTGGGAAGGAACATGTAGCTGAAGCAGACAGGAGAGAGGATGTTGTGCTAAAGCCAACATGTTAGCAAAGGTTTCGCTGCTAACAACGGGCATGTATTGGTCCGCCTTACATGCACAGTTGAGCTGCATTTGTCAGGACTCCATAGAGAGAAATGCACCAAAAAACTTCTGGTGGTGTGTTGCTGTGCTGCTTCTGCATGCTCAGGCTGATTGGCAGTGATGTCAGCTGAGACATGCCATGGAGGACATGTGATGTTTAGAGACTATAAACAGAACTCAAGGGACAGACAGTGACGGAGGTGGAGCTTGGCTTGCTTACAGARCTAGCTGTGCAATGCTTGTGGGTCTCGACTTTGCTGATCTTCGCTTCCCTGAGAGAGGCACCTCCTAGAACTTGTCCTAGTGTTCCTCCTGGCTCCTCCTGCTGACTCTAGCCAAGGCTGAGGGCTGGCTGTCTCCGCTACGTAGTGCCACTGCTGCTGATTCGTGTTTGCTATCCAGATTTGGACTGCTGGTGTATCTGCGAAGTGTTTGCAAGTGGATGGAGCTKCTGCTGCTGACCTAGGAACTAAAATCCCAGAAAACACAGACAGGAGTTGCTCCAAAGCAACCTTTCTAAACAGGTTCACTTCTCCCATATCCTTTCTTTCCCACTACCTCCGATGGGTGGTGGACTAGAAGGGAATTTAATGTATTTAAGAACCATCAAGTTATAAATAGGTGTTTTATCCCAGGTTTCCAAAAGCTGTGTTTGGCAGCTTGAAATCAAGCACATAAAAAAGAAACACAATGAAGACTTTTTTCTATAAGTTCAAACAAAACATAAGCAACCTCTTGAATTGTATTCTTCTCAGCGACATCACTGTCTTCTATGGTAATCATTTTCTTGCAGTACTCTTTCAATTTAACTTTACCATCTGCTCAACAAAACAACGGAACAAGTAGAATACAAACCTCTAGATTTCCCCTGTAAGCACTTCCATAGAGAAGATCCCTACATAGATGTTTCGTGGTAAGATTCTACATCTAGAACAAGAAATAAGACATCTCCACTGATAACATATTTAGCAATTATGTGTGTTAAAAACACTATCACAATTTTGAAGATGAGAGAAAAAAAACCCTCTCAGTTCAATGAAACAAAGTAACAACAAAAATTAAAGATACTGCTCACTAATAGAGAGCCTACTTCCCCTGTGAAGCCTTCCAATCTTGAGGATCAGGGTTTTGGTTGGTTGGTTGTTTATTTGGTAACTGGGTTTTGTTTTTGAGAATGAAAACAGGGTTTAAAAGATCGATTATCACACTCCAACTAAGTCATCTCTCCTAAGTGTTAATACTTAAAAAGGAAAAATATTCACATTAACTGACTGTGCTAGCTAGTTTTCATGTCAACTTGTCCCAAGCTACAGTCATGTGGGTGAGAGATCCACAGTAAATAAGAAAATGACTCTCTCAGGCTTGCCCATGTGAAGCCAGTAAAGCATTTCCCTGACTGATGAATGACACAGAAAGACCACTGAGGACAGTGGTTCTGGCTATGATAAGAAAGCAGGCTGAGCAAGCCACGAAGAGCAAGCCAGTAAGCAGCACTCCTTCATGGCCTCTGCATCAGATCTTGCCTCCAGGTTTCTACCTTGACTTCTTTAGACAAAGCTGTGTGATAAAATAAATCTTTTTGTGCCTAAGTAGCTTGTGCCATGGTGTTAATCACAGCAATAGGAACCTTAACTAAGATTCTCACCAAAGTAAAATATTCACAAACAAGAATTAACATAAACCTGTATCTTAATACACTTTTGCTTCTAGCTATCCACAGTTCAGAATGGACTGAACATCAACATAGCTTCAATAATCCCACATTCACATACACTTTCATAAGGTCCCATAAATAAATCCATTCTAAAGTAGAAGCTCATGCTATAGTCCAACACACCAAAATAATCTCTTGATTTTGAGATAATTAGCATAATTTAGATTATCAGAGAAAAATTGGCTTACTTCCTACAGATGATTGAATTTTTGATGTTTGAAATGAAGCAGTACTCCACATGTATGGTAACATTATTACCAACAGTTAGGATGAACAGACAAAGACACATGCTGATGCATATTCTAAGACCAAAAGAAAAGCAAAAACCCAGCATTATTTTAAATAGACAAGACCTAAGATCTTCAGTTACTAAGATGAAAAAAGTGGGTTAAATAAACAGGCATGCTTTTTAAGTGCCAAAAAAATAAAAAATTAAAAAATAAATAATCAGTAAAGCTGTAAAATAATTCTATACCAGCAGTGAAATAACTTTATACCAGCATAAGAATTTTTTCAGGTGCTTTACCTAATTTTCCACTATGTAAAAAATATAAACAATGTATATAAAACTTAACTATTGAATATCTATTTTCTTCTAATTATACAATGATTGGTATCATCTCACAACTTAGTACTGGTCTCTCTTCATTAATTGTCTGAAATTCTCATAATCATAGAATCATGTATTTTTGGAAATCAATCTAAAAAAAGAACAGCTTTTCGCTGAAAATGCTTAATTATAGGGATAGTTTGCATATATATGCATATATTTTTTAATAGTGACTGTGAACACTCCATTTTCCAAAGGGACATAAAAATCAACACTGCATTTTCGATGTGAGGAATTATAGAATTCCAAAAGCAGTGCATTAGTTATTGTAAAAAAATGCTTTCATTTTCTTGCCTCTGAAGATACTGAATGTTCTCCTCTGATGTCTGGACATGACTGGCACCCTCTTAGTCTCTGAAACTGGAACACTAAAGAAGCAACTGCATACAGTTACACCCACAGTACCACCTAAAAACAGAGCATTGACTTCATTTAGCAATAATGTGTACCTTTTACAATTAAAAAGCAAATTTAACATTTTCTTAATATATTACATGTTTTATTGAATTCTATCCCATCTTTTTCAAACTCTTAGTTGTAGTCAGTAAAGTTGACTTTAAAAAATCTACCAATAAATTAAAACTTATAATTCATCAATTAGTAAAAGTGTAACTTGACAGTAAGTAAACTTTCTAAAAACTGTGAAAACCCAGCTTCCTCCAGAAGAACAAGACTCTCAGGTGGCTATGCACGTACCCAATATGCATGAACCCCACACACATGCATACATGCATGCATGCATGTACCCGAAATGTACATCTTACCCCACACACATCTTATTTCCCAGTAGAACTGACACAATAAGCATATAGAAAATGAAGAAGAAGAAAAAGGAGAGGAAAACTGAGTCTACAAGAACTTAATTCCAACTGTCCTAACAGTTGAGGTGAACAGTATAGGACTAGGAATATATCTGTTATTTAAAAAGTTTAGAAGAGTAAAAGGTCTGAAGTTAATGATGACCAAGAAGCACAAACAGTAAAAAAAAAAAAAAATCATTTCTAAATAATAAAAAAAGAACACTGTAAAGATGTATTGGAAGATATTAGAAAAAAATTAGAGAAAGGTCACCATCTCTCATGGTTTGGATATGCTTAGCCCAGAGAGTGGCACTATTTGGAGGTGTGGCCTTGTTGGAGTAGGTGTGTCACTGTGGGTGTGGGCTTTAATACGCTCATCTCAGATGCCTGGAAGTTATTATTCTGCCAGCAGCCTTCAGATGAAGAGGTAGAACTCTCAGCTCCTCCTGCACTATGCCTGCCTGTATGCTGCCATGTTCCTGCCTTGATGATAAATGGACTGAACATCTGAACTTGTAAGCTTAAATGTTGTCTTTATAAGAGTTGCCTTGGTCATGGTGTCTGTTCACAGAAGACACCATCTGAAAAATGAACTTAAAATGCCTGAAAGCCATAAGGGAATTATAATCAAAATTTTATAAAGAGTTAACTTAGACAATTTAAAACAAAAAGAAAGCATACATTTTTTAAAAACAAATGACTCAGACTTTTTCAATTGAATATATATAAATAGTAAATACAGTCGTAAAAATATTCTCAAAAAGGCTGGATGCCCCAGTAAAGGGGAATGCCAGGTCAGAGTAGAGAGAGTGGATGGGTTGGTGAGTAGGGGGTGGGGGATAGGTTGATTCTGGAGGGGAAACAGGAAAGGGGATAACATTTGAAATGTAAATAAAGAAAATATCTAATTAAAAAAAAAGAAAAGCATATTCTGAACACCATTATGCATCGAACAAAAGAAAATCAAACCCTCAAATTTACCACTTTACAGTCACATCGATGGCTAGCAGCATAAAAGTATGACAAAGATGTGGAGAGACGGGCACAACATCACACACTGCAGATAAGACTGTAGAGTAGTATAGATATGAGGAAAGTTTGGCCGCTCCTCAAAAGATTGAATACAAAGGGACTACATGACCCAGCAATTCTATTCTTAAAAATGTAGGGCATCTGGAGAAATGACAGCATGTATTCACATAAACTATAGGAGTAGTCATAACACTTTCTAACAGTCAACAAGATTAACAATCAAATATCTACTGAGTGATGGACAATGTGTGAATACACACAAACAGTGCCGCCCTATTCTGTAATAAAAGGCTCCAGGCTTGAGTGTGTTGCACAAAGTTTCACATGGGGGAATGACAATTTTTTTCATTATATAATATTTTATTTAAATATTTTGCCTTTTCAGAGTACACTTTCTCATTAACAACTCCACAGTGTGGAGACAGTTTATTACTTAGTCTTATATTTTTGGACAGCACATTTCTGCATGAGATACGTTTGAAGTGTAGTCTGCTTGCAATCTGTCATATTTAACCCACCTACAAGGAGAACTCCTTACATTGAACTTCTCTAAATCCAGCTTTCCTCGATGTCCTTCCTAAGACTTAAAAAAATCAGTAATTGAGAACATCTTCTGATTCAAAGTCCCCTAGAAACAGAGCCATCAACAGCCCGTGTCACCTGAACAAGAACGGAAGGTTCCAAGTGTTTCCAATTTCATGCCAAGTCTGRCTCATGATGGCACAGTGCTCCCTCGTGTTCTGAGGAGAGGAGTCTACTCTTAGTGRTCAGCTGGCTTTCCTTCAGAAATGGTGATCAGAGGAACCGTGAGCTATGRGRTGTTCAGCTGCACCGTGAGGCATGGGAGCTGGCGACCATCCTCAGTGGAACAGGGAACTGATACTCACGAATGGTCAAACCTAGCTCCTCAAACCTCTTCCTTAACAAATAAATTCTGGGGGCTGGAGAGATGGCTCAGCAGTTAAGAGCACTGACTGCTCTTCCGAAGGTCCTGAGTTCAAATCCCAGCAACCACATGGTGGCTCACAACCATCCGTAATGAGATCTGATGCCCTCTTCTGGTGTGTCTGAGCACAGCAACAGTGTATATACATATAATAAATAAATCTTTAAAAAAATAAATAAATAAATTCTGAAACTAACCATCTAATTAGAAGACATTCTGCCCTCCTCACTGTAAGGAGAACAGCACTGATAATGCAGAGGCAAGGAGGCATACAATCAAAGTGCTACACCAGGAACTCAGAGCTTCCACAGCATGGTAACGGCTCTACAGATGTCTATATTGTGGTAACTGAAGTAACACAGCCCAGCAAAGGTCAAAGCTGAGACTGCCAAGAGGCCTGTCTTGGCAGCCTTCTGCAGTGTCCCCATGAACATAGTCAGTAACCACTTGTCCAGGGCCCCCGTGACTGTACAGGGTAAGGGCTGCAGCCAGAGAGTATTCCACCAAGTACAGGGATTTGAGTACTCAGCATGGAGCAGACCCGAAAACAAAACACTGACAACCCTCTCACTGGTCCAGTGGAGAGATGCAGCCTTGGAATCAGAATGGTGGCTTGGTGACAGGTGAATGCGCTGGGCACCACACCATGCTGGGGTAGGCCGGTCCTGGAGAAATGCTGACACACAAGCAGGTCTGACCACCAGCTTTGCAGTACCAGAGCTAGAGCTCCTTGACCACTGCAGAGAACGCCCAGCTTTAAGAGAACTTCCATGTTGCTTTTGAGGGTTCAAGGTCACCCTCCAGAATGGCAATGTTAAAGTGGTGAAACCATTGTGAAATGGAGATTGGGAGGTAACGAAATACCTTAGGGGTTGACAGCACTAGCTGTTCTTGCAGAAGACCCAGGTTCAGTTTCAAGCACCCATCTGGCAACTCAAAACCACCTATAACTCTAGCTCCAGGGGATCGAATATCCTTTTCTAGACACGTCAGGTACAGGAACACATAGTGTACTTAAATGCATTCAGGTAAAACAGTCATCTATGTAAAATAAAGAGAAGTAGAGATCAGAGCTTAACTAGCGCACAGGAAAGGGGTRCGGCTGACGTTAGGAGCAGCTGGCTCTTACACGAGCATTTACTATTACTCAGGCCAAGCATTCGTGCTCCCTGCTGTAATAGCCATGCTCCCTTCTACTTCTATAGCCTGTGACACCTGCAGAGGGGTTCTCAACAGAGTCAAGTGGAACATGCATTCCATATTGAAATCTATAGTCAAATTCGTGAACAAAATCAATCTCTTTAAACTATAATGAATCTAAATTAGGTATTTTGTTATAGCAATACAAAATAGATTCAGAAATGACACATTTTAATACTATAGGTACTTTGAAATGAACTTAGTCACAAACAAATACATGTTTTATAGGTTCTATTTATATTAATTGTGTTGGGAATTGTTAATGCTTTGTCTTATTTCAGCTCCCAAAAGTCATACTTCTAGACCTGAGGGTCCCTGCTCACAGCTGGCTTCGACTGACAATAAAGAATAGCCATACAGCCAATGGCTGGATATGGAGATGGGTGGGACTTGACTTGGAAGCAGAAAGATGCAACTTAAGCCCCCAACCCCTCCACAACCCACCCTCCCGCCCCCACCACCGCTGTAAAGTAAGAATCTGAGAAAGTGGCCCTAGGGGCCACTTCCGCAATTGGGTCTGGAGTAGCAGAGATGAAATACAGATTTTAAAAGATGTTAACTCCCAATACAGGAGGGGTCTGTTTGCTAGCCTCAGGGAGATTTAGAAGTGTCCAGCCATTGAGCTAGTCAAAGCATATCAAAATTAGCTAACGTGTGTGTGTGTGTGTGTGTGTGTGTGTGTGTGTGTGTGTGTGTGTGTGTGTGTCTGTCTGTCTGTCTGTCTGTCTGTCTGTCTTTCATTCACTAATCTAGAGAGCTCTTGGGCAGGTATAGCGCTCAAGAGATCTGCTGGAAGCCAAAGCAGTTTAACTAATTCACCGCTACAAAACTGTTAAGACTAGACAAACACAAACAGTCAAGCATTAAATTAATCTCTGACTATGGTTAAAAGGGTTGGAAAGTTAAGTAAATACACACCACACACACATACGCACACACACACTTCTTTGGGGTGATATTTTAAAGCTTATTATAGTTGTGAACACAACATTAGGAATATATTCAAACATACTGAAAAGGTTACTCAAATGGTTAAAAAAAAAATCTGTCTATAGAAAACAAGCAGAAGGAATGGCAGCGAGAAAAGACGTGAGGAAAAGCCTTTCTGAAACAATAAGGAGTAAGCAAATGTAGACAGGAATATATGAATCGATGCAATGTTGACAAGAACAAGTTAATGATAATTAGCTTCATATTAAGCTCAAGGCAAAAGACTTGAATGAAAACAGTGATCAAAGAAGAGGAAAATGGAGGGGAGTATGAACAAACAAAATAATGTACAATAAAATCAGAAGAAAGTTCAGAAATGAAAGAAAACCTTATGTGTCCTTAGTAACACTCAGTTGTGACAATCTCAGGGAAAAGGTAAATAGGCCACAGGCGGATGAAGAGGTGGAAAGTGGCAAACAGCCAAGTGCAGAATGGAAAAATGTTCTTCTCCACAGATTATAATAACGTAAGTATAACATCTTCTATTACTGTAGTAATTGAAAATTGCTTTAAAGCAAAAGATTCCAGGTATCAAAAAACTGTATTAAACAAAGTTTAACAAAACATTGTATATTGACAGTATTCATATACAAGAGCATAAAATGCTAAAACTTAATACCCAAAACACATACATACTTTCAGGATCTTCAGCAAGAAAATTTGGTGCACAATTTTATAAATACTATGTTAGCACTGAAATACAAGTGGATTGGCATGGTGAGGTAATAAGAAAAAACTATCCACTTGGAAAATTAGCTTTAAAAGTATATTTCCTCCGTCTATTTAAAGTATTTTAAGTTATTTATTCCATTTTCTCAAGCTGTTAGGAAAAAAAGTAAGTTTTTCTAACAATACAATCTTCCCAATTGCCCAATCTCTAAAACATTAGTTCCACTAAACTAAGATCTTAAAATACACCATGTTACAAAACACTGAATTGCTGGCATTTGTCCAAAACATTTCTTTAGTGCTTAAGGATGATAATTTTGGATAATTTCCAGAATATTTTCTCACGTTACTCTTCATTTTATAAATTCATGAAAAGAAAGAGAAAATAAATTTGTTTAGAAAAACAAATAAGGAATTATAAAAGAAAATCAATACCTCCAGTTTACTAAAAATTTTAGGCTATTTTAGCTAATTCACAAATACTAGAAATTTTAATTTTTCATGAATACTATGGGTAGTAAGATAAACAGTCAAGCAAATAAGACCTCCAGAGAAAGTATCACTTGAAATAGAAATGTGAAAAACAAATGCGGTACTTTCAGGATGGTATCTATAAAATACTACATCTATGAATGGCCTCAGCCAACCTCAGAACTCAGAAGAGCCCCACCCGCCACACCTGACTATCCAGTACCAAATCGTTGGCCCTGAAAACATGCATACAAGCCACATTATACAGACTGAGCAGGTTAAGAATATGTATACATATACAGATGGCTATAACAACAATTAATGAAAAATTGAAAGAAAACAAGAAGGGGTTTATGGGAGAGTTTGGAGTGAAAAAGAAGAAGAGAGAAATGATGTAATTATAGCATAATCTCAAAAGTAAAAGAAATAATGAATTTTTAAAGGCTGAAGTATGCATGTGGTTTCAGTGTGTTCACCAAGGGCTCAAGTACTGGGGTTTACTCCTTTCAGTGAGGAACTGAGAAGGCAGCAACGATGCCGGTTTGTTAGTTGGTTGGTTAGTTGGAGGTTGGTTTTTCATGACAGGATTTCTCCATGCAGACTAGCTGACCTAGAACTCACTCTGTAGGCCAAGCTGGCCTCCTACTCAGAAATCCACCTGCCTCTAGCTCCTAGTGCTGAGATTAAAGCTGTGWGCCACCATTGCACAGCAAGAGAGTAAAAACTTCCTTAATCAGGCTATGAAGTTTAAATGCAGGCCTGTTATGAGGTGGACAGGGAATGCCAATTCCATGACTCAATGCCAGTAACCATAAAAGGAGAGAGAAAAAAGAAGAAGAGAGAGGCTTGGTRTGGCTGCACATACGGAATCCCAACACTCAGGAGGGGACAGAAGTAGGATTTCAAGTGTGAGGCCAACCTCTGACAGAGGGCTAATATCCAATGTAAAAAAGAACTCAAGAAGTTAGACCCCAGAAA